>AZIM01000299.1:119495-130016 GCA_000516915.1 Ophiophagus hannah
CCACACCCACAGAACCGGTAGTGAAAAAATTTGAATCCCACCACTGAACGGCACTGAAAAACGTGTCTTCTTGTGACCAGTTTTCACACTTAATGACCGTAGAAGCATTCCCCATGGTCATGTGATCAAAATTCAGACTCTCGGCAATCGACTCATATTGATGACGGTTGCCGTGTCCCAGGGTCATGTGATCCCCTCGTGCGACCTTCTGACAAGCCGAGTCGATGGGGACATCAGATTCCCTTAACAACAGTTTGACTAAGTTAACAACTGCAGTGATTCGCTTAACAACTGTGGCAAGAAGGGTCGTAAAATGGGGCAAAGTCACAACAAATGTTTCACTTAGCAACAGACATTTTGGGCTCCGTTGTGGTCGTAAATCGAGGACTTACCTGTATTCAGTTTATAACATGGGTAAATTATTACTGGTAGTAATTAGTAATTTACCCATGAATTATTAGTAATTCCATAGTACTGGCAAAAACAGCTGGAAAGGAAGAAGATTCAGTTGATGTAAGCGGGGCTCAATACAGGAATTTATTTAGTGTTAATTTTCCACATTATGCCGGTCTTATGTAGCAACTTTATGTTAGATCTTCCTTGATGCACGGGATATGCATCAAGATGAAATATATATGGGGCAAGAAGTACAATTGTCATATGTTCTCCCAGTTTGACACCAATCAGATGTGGTGTAGCTTCAGCAAACTGGTTTTGTAAGGGCAAGGCTCACCAAATCATTTCTGCCCAAAGCTGCATACAATTTAAATTTGGATGCACAGATGGTAAAAAGCACATTGATCAGTGCAATGAAACATTTTAGCACTGCAAACATAACTTGAGACCTTCTTCCTCCAGATAACAATGAGTTGTAACTCCCATAAAGCACAACCAGATTATGGTACTCTGCCTTACCCTGATGTCTTAATATCTTGGAATGTGACACTTAGATTGTTTTTCAAAATAACAAAAATGGAGAGCTATTAAAGCTTCTTTTAAATATGTTTGCGCTTAATAAAATTTAATTTGCATTTTTTCCATCAGAGGCAGCTGTAGCTTGAGAAGCAGTTTGAGTAAGCTGTGCCAAAGGAGAGCATCAGGGATTTTGTATGCTGATTAATTCTCTTTTGCTCCTTTGGGAATATCTTGCATTAGTGAAAATTAATTGCTGTAAGCAATACAGTGGAAGGTTTGTTTGCTTGTTTGTTTGGACCTGTTAAATTATCTTTTCCCAGCCTAGTGCCTTCCAGGTGTGCTAGACTACCATGACCATGCTGGCTGAGTAGTCCAGGGCATTCAGAGAGTACCAAAAGACTGTTAAGGACAAATAAAAACCTTAGATACGACTTCAGTTTGCTACAAAACAAAGGTTTGATTTTAAGCCCAGTTAAATTAGAATTCAGAACTTAGGCTTTGTGTTATCCCCACCTCTTTCTCAAACATAAAACTTTGATGTGAAGAATCCATATTTAATTAAATGTTTTACTTTAATTAAGTAATTTTTCCAGAGCTTTTCCTTGCAATTTAAATCCTATATTCATCATAAAGTGCTTTCAATATTCCTGAAGTTTTGTCATTCTCTATAAAACGTCTTTGTGATTCTGTACAAAACACTTGTGGTTTTTCTCTTGTGCTCTGAAATTACCCTTGTTTCTCTGGTGTAAGAGGGAAAAATACAAAGGAACATAGTTGGGAGTGACCTTGGAAATCTTCTAGTCCATGGGCGTCAAACTTGCTGCGTCATGTTGCTGTCAACGTGGCGTATCACGATGTTTTTTCCCTTCACGGAGTTGGAGTGGGCGTGGCCTGCGCATGATGCATCCGGCCTGCAGGCCACCAGTTTGACACCCTGTTCTATTCCAATCTGCTCCTCAGGCAGGAGGCCCCATACCATTTCAGACAAATGGTTTGTCCAGTCTCTTTTTGAAAAACCTCCAATGTTGGAATCACCCACAACTTCTGGAGGCAAAGCTGTTCCATTGATTAATTGTTCTCACTATCAGGAAATTNNNCCTTAGTTCTAGGTTGGATCTTTCCTTGATAAGTGTCCATCTATTACTTCTTGACGTTAAGGAATTATGCGAATGAAGTTTGGACTTATAAAAATTAAAGCCTGCCACATGTGGGGGGAGTCTCTGAGTTGGAGAAGGTTAGTCTAATCAACCCAGCATTTATTCCATTTTGATGTGCAGATGTGTGCTGGTACCAGATAGATAAAATCCTCTGTTTTTTAATGAGGTTGTTTTCAGATACAGTGCAAAATCTTTTCTCCTCCCATCTGTCCTTTATATGAATGTTGCTCTAAACATGAGACTATTTAATCATTCTTTACACTCCCTGCCCTCAAATTCCCTGAAGATACGATAATGAAGCAGGTGCCAAATATATTGTTAGTGTTCTGCTGGCCGTGAGAAACAGCAGTCAATTCAGAGCAATACATGAAGCAGAGGCCACTCTTAACCTGTTGCCATTCCTGTCAATCATTGCCATGTAGGGTTGAACTGCAGGAGGGAGGGGGAGATTGAGAAAGCGGTTAGGGTTCTCTCCATAGTAGCCTGTGGAAGGAGGCGGAGGCAGATCCATGTTGCTGTTAATTGGCCTTCCTCGGAATACGGCTGCCATCAGAACAGCCTTCCATATATGGTCAGTGAAAGCTAAGCTGCCAGAGCAAGGGGTCTGGGTGCAGACCGTCTGCTGACTCGGGCTTGACCTCTCCTATTGGGGAGCATCCTCCACGGGAGTCTCTACGGGCTGATTGAAATGCAGAGCACAGTCCAGTCTCCTGCAGCTGTCTGTTGGAGGCAGAGTCTGAATGTGCATCCCAAAGAGTGACTGGGCATGGAAAAATAACAAAATAATCTGCAGGATTGTTGCTTTTGTGTGCCTCTCCTCAAGGGGCAACCCAGAACTCTTCATCTCCTCAAAAGCATATTGCGGCCACATTAGCATATTTGGGGTTTTGCACTCACATTCTCTCTCTGTTTCCCCCCCCCCCATTCCTTTTCTCTCTCCCTTTCCACCCTATCCCACAAAATTCTGCTGAATAGATTCCTCAACTGGAATTTCTCTCTCTTTTTCCAGCTGCTCTAGTAATCTAAAAGGGGCAATGAGCTATATGCATATTCTAGGGCTTCTAGGATAGGATAATAAAAGTGGACATGATGGTAAGTGGACTTTTTTAAAAAACTGAAAATTGTTGTTTTGCAGCTAAGAAACCTGATCTGGGAACTAGAAGCTTCTGGTACTGAGCTACTCTCTGCTGTGAATGAAGGGCCAGCTTAGTTACAAAAGTAACAGCCAAGTTGAAGAAAGGGTCTGATTGAGCCTTTCCCAACCTGGTTCCTTCCAGAGGAGAAGACTATCACACCTGGATGTCACTATAGTGTGGGAAGCTGATTTTATCCTTATATTTCAGGGGTCAGCTCTGGAGCCACATGTGGCTCTTTCATCCCTCTGCTACGGCTCCCTATTGCTGGTCGGCTCCACAATTGATAGGGGTTTTGGTTAGGGCAAGTAGAGGAAAAAGGACGCTGCGCTAGGAGGAGACTCTATGGTGGGAAACCACCATAGAGTCTGGTCGGCTCCAGAATTGAATGGGGGGGGGCCTTCCGGTTACAACCTTTGTGGCTCCGAGTGTTTAAGATTGCCGGCCCCTGTTATATTTGAAAGAGATAAGTGAAAGGACTTGATCTCTATCTTCCTTGCCTTTCCACAATCCATTCCTTAGAATGTCTTCCACACAGCCAACTGGAATTGAGCCATCCTGTGATTATGAGCAATGGAGGGGAGCTGTTAACACTATTTTTATGGCACATGTTAATGCAAACCCTAGAATTCCTTTTCTTCCCAAGTGCATAAGTTCTCTTGCACAGGATACTTAGGACTTGGAATAAGAGATTCACTTGAATCAGCTTCCCTGTTTCCATTATAGAAAACCAAGCACTTCTGAGTCGTTGCCTTCTCCAACTGCCCCAGCAATTATCCTACTTCAAAGTAGTGGTGAATTCTGTAACTCTGGTTACAATACAAAATCCATATTACCTATATTATGCAGGTTGGTTAAGGACACGACCCCAGCAATCAACATTTCTTGGTAATTTAAAGCTTAAATAAACACAGAACTTCCTTAATAGACTATGTTATGCCATTTTTAATTAAAGAAGTTATTATTTTAGTAATTTTATGATTCTAGAATTAATACATGAACTATGTAGTACCATTTATTCCTTTGTTCTTTTGTCATTAGGCTTTAAATATATATATATATATATTTATACTGTATGTCTAACTATATCAGAAATGATGGTAGAATTGTAGTAGTTTGACAATTTGCTTCTTCATAGCTATCTGTTGTATTATTCTAAGAGGTTTAGAAAAAGCATGCATAGGAACTTCCAAAGTCTTGCTGATTTTGAATGTGTTTGTGAATCAATCTGTGTTTGAGTTTGTGCATGAGTTTTAGTTCCCCACAATCTATATGCAAAATAAACTTAAATAGAAATAAGAAGAAACTTGTCTCTAATCTGTACTGGAATTAGTATTTGAAAATTCCATGGATTTCTGGATTCAATCATTTGAATGCTATATATCAGAGGTCTCCAACTTTTCCAAACCATCGGAGGGGGTGGCAGCGACAGGGTGTGTGGGGTGGGGTGAGAGGGGATGGTTTCATGTGCATGGACTCACCACTTTCACAAATGCCCACGCACACTTGCCCACCACTTCCGTAGCCTAGTTCCAAAAGGGCTGTGGCCCAGCACTGGGTCACAGCCTGGGGGTTGGGGACTCCTTCTGTATATGAATGCCTGTGTGTGAAAGAAAACCGGGACATCTCGATCGGGAACACATACCAGAGAGCAAGTAGCAATTTTCACATTTATACCGGCTGTCACCTAGCATTTATATAGCACATTTTTTTCCTGAATCCCCAAGTTGGTTCACACATAATACTTAACGCACCCATGTAAAAAGTCTACTATTATGCATGTATTAGGACAGCTATGGCATGGGATGGGAGCAGTTTTGCTTAAAGCAACTCAGCACATTTCAAGACATTGTTGAAATTTGAACTATCTGCTTAACAGAAAATTCTATCTATTCTTGATGAGGCACATATGCCAAACCAACGTGCCTGCATAGAATTGCTGTGTAGAGGTATGCAAAACATTTTGCACCTGAATAGTTGAAACTCTGATGTGTCCTTTTCCAACCTTGAAACATTTTGCGGACTTGTATGGGACCTTTCAGGATTGTAACATTTAGACTGTGCAAGCTACTGCTTTAAACTGCTGCTGATTTTTTTTTAAAGTTCTTCCAAAATAGTGATAATATGGTTGTTAAGTTACTGTTCCTTAATTGCACTGTGCTATGAATTGGAGACTGATGTTCAAATAAGCTTGATGCGTCAAGAAGCTTGCAGCAGTTGGTAAATAAAGATGGATTTCCTTTTGTTCGGCTGGTGCTTTGCTCTTCATTATTCTCTACTTACTTCCCAGGGAGTGGCAGCTGTTTCTGATGTTCAGCACTCCATCAGTTGTAGACAGCTCCCAATTTGGTGAATACACTGGTGGAAAGTTGGGTGAAAGAGACCATAATGCAGCTCTCTGCAGAATTAACTTTTCATGAAACAAAAGGGTTTCCTGTCCTGAAATATTTAAAAGCATATTCACTGTTTTGTTTTTTTAAAAAAGATCATTTTACTAGGGGAGCTTTTTTGGGTTGGCATTGTAAGATGGTACAAATGTGAAATTTTAATGTGCTGTGCATATGGGTTTGATACAACAATGGACATGAAGTCTTTATACATGAGAAACCATTGTAAAATTGTGCTCATTATCTGGAAACTGCTTTGGGGCAACCAATGGAAGAGTGTAAACTGTCTGCTTAAAAGCAGGCAGTTTGAGGCAGAGAAAGATTTCAAAGAAAGCATTTTATAATCTTGAATTGTTAATCCAAGTATCTTTGTTCAGTTAATCTTTTGTTTGAGAACATAAGCTAAGGTGTTACAGAACTCTGAATCATTCAATAAAACTACTTAATAAACTGTTCATCTTTTCTGGCAATTTATTTATAATATGACTTTTTTTAGTAGATGTAAAATAATCGGTACTACATCAACCAATAGAACGGATTTTTTCTTATTTGGAGATTTAATGAGTAGCTACATTGTATGTAATATCTAAAGCCCTTTTGCTCTCCCTCGGCCTTTTGTTTTTCATAATAATAGCATTAATGTTATAGTTATAGAGTGTTTTTATAATGACTNGTCACCCAGTCGTGTTTCTGTGATATTTATATAAATATAAATAAACAAATCATCCTTCATATCTTCCTTCAAAAACTTCCGCATATTGCCTCAGACTTCCTCTGGTTACCAGAATTTAATGCATACATGNGTAGCTCTGTATGATGTTTTCCCATATGTAGTAGGTACTATATGAATTTTCATGTGCCTGTACTGTATGCTTACAGTATGTACACTTGCCTTTGCAATTTTAAATTATTCAAAGTTCATTTCTGTTGATTGGATCTAACTAGCTCAAATTCTATGGAATAACATTATCTTACATATTTTGATAGCTGGGACCCACAAATATAAGCACACAGACACAAACTATCCATTGTTAAGTAATCTCTTCAGTTTGTGATGGGAAAATAAAGAAAAACAATGGGTCCGGCACAGGACAATGTATACTGATTGTATAGTAAAAATCATATGACTGAGGGACACTTTAAATGTCATATATATGTGCCTTGATTGCAAAGTCAATTTTCAGCACTGCCACAACTTTGAATGGTTGCATGAGGGAGTCGGGAAGCAAGGTCTACCTGTATTTATAATAAACTTCCATTGATTTCTATAGCAGAGCTAACTTAGTTTTTAAATCTGAACATATTTTAAATTACTTAACATGGTTGGATTGTATTCAGAAAATGCATTTGTACTTCGATTTTAATGCGTTTTCCTAGTCCTGGAATATTCATTTTATGTCTAAATGAAGGCAGCATATCAGGGCTATTATAAAAATAGACTGGGGCTCTGTATTAGAATTTATGCTGTTCATCAAAGGATCCTGGTCTGAAATCCAGAGAGCTGAATCAGTAAAGGCAATACAAGTTAAACATCAGGTAGTCCTGCCTTACAAATAATACCTTTTATTTCTACATTATTGCTAATGTAAGAATCTAACAATCAAAGATAACAGCGTCCAGATTCAGAATATCTCTCTGCTTAATGTGGCACTCTTCTTTGGTTGGTGGAGTATCAACCAGTGGTGGGATTCAATTTTTTTNTCTCTAGAACTGGTCAGAACCTGCTGAACATCACCTCCGGTATCAACATTTTTTGTAATAAAGATACAAAATGTGATATCTGTGCGTGCCTGTCTGGTATTTGTCAAAGCTTCTCCATCTGTGTATAGATGCTTTGAGAAAACATTGATGAACTGTTGATGTGAAACTGTTCTTGGAGCATGAAAATCTTGTGGATGTGGTGGATGTGACTCACTTGTCCATTTCTTCTGTTGAGGCAGCACATCAGTCTGTTAAGCAGAGAACATCACCTATCTGATACATTTTAAAGAGAACTCAAGGTAGAATCTAAGACCTTCTGAATGCAAAGTATGTGCTGAACCAGTCAACCATGGTTATTCTCATAATGTAAACTCAACTTTTGAGTCATTTTCCAGAATGTGAAAAAGAATTGGCCTCACTCGCTATACTGAAATTCTATGTAAAGCAGCAAAATATCCTTTTCGTTGTATGATATTTTTATGTGGTGAATGTACCACTTCGGTACATTCTTTATGCTTTATACTTCTTATATTTTATATTTTGTGAATGTATAAAGAGAAAAGGGAGAAAGAAACTAACTGCCATATTTATCCTATAGCCTCTACAATATAGTGGCTCAAGTCCAAAGATGTGGTATGTGTGTCTAGGGAAGAATTACTCATATAACTCAACTGCTGGTTTTAAAATTAATAGCTTTTTCTTTGGTTTGGTTTTGCTTTGTTTTTCCTTCCTTCAGCAGTAAGAACTGCTGCCTTGAAGGTAGACAGCAGACCACTCATTATATAATTATGCTTGCTGAAACAGCCTTATGTTATTACATCAGCCTTCCCTAACCCAAAGTACTTCCGAATTTAGTCCCCATAACCTCCTATCATTGTGGCAGTGTTGAATTATTGGAAATAAAATTCAACTAACCTGAAGTGCATCAAGTTCCAGAAGATTGTCAAAATAATACAGCAGACTGAATGATGTTTGAATTGTGAAAACATAATAGTTCAGTATATCTGTGTAAGTACCACTGCTCTTTTAAATGAAAAATAGGTCAATGCTTGAGCCATGGTTCTGATTTAGTAAGCCACGACCAATTTTTAAAAGGATTGTAGATAGATGTAACCAAACTATGAATATTATTTACACAGTAGTAATTGCATCAAGCAGCAATCAATTACCCTGTATTGCAGATGTGACCAAAATTAGTATAATTTCAGATAGAATTTATTGAATCTGCCCTATCTAAAGTATTAAATTTATATTGTAGTAATTTTCAAAACTAGAGAAAAGTGATTTGTTTCTAATAAAAACATGTAACCGAAGAATAATAGCTTTTGCGCGCTATTCGAAAAAGGAAAGAAGTTTAGGATTGTAAGAGAAAGCCATAAAGCATTAACACTAGAAGAACATTTAATTAAGGCAACGTTTGTATATTTGTGGACTAGAATTGCAATGGGAAATTGTTCAGCACAGGTGTCAGGGTGGGATTGTTCTGAGGATGTAATTTTGCCTTAAAATATAAAATGAACCAAATTTTCTGTATACTTTTGCTTCTGATTGTTAATGCATACTATTCCTTCCAAAATGCTAGAGAAAGTTTAAGTGTATTAAGAACTTTCACTTTTTTTGTCATAGTATGTATGGATTGACTTGGTCTATGTGGCATATACAGTTTTATAGTCTTGTCTGTCTGTCCGTCCATCCATCCATTCAATTTAGAAACCTCCTGTCTCCTTCATTGAGTGACTTTGGATAGTGTTTAAATAGACATAAAAACATAAAAGCTTTATATAAATTTAAAAGCAGTTAAAAACAAAAATAAGATTAAATTAAAAAGCAAGAATGTGCAAGATATATGCTAAATTTGGCATTCTACTGTGGAAGCACGATTGCAAATATTATTTGTAGTATAATCTATAAGAAACAGAAGGAGATATTTTGTGTAAACCATAATTAGGCATTCATTATCGTCATCTTTTTTCTTTGTTTATTTTCAGGTTAGGACATAGTACAAATGTGGTTATTTTAACATTTAAAATTAAAAGTGTCCTTTCTTCTGAATACAGATGGCTATTGGGTGGGTGTTCCACTTCTCTTTTCCTCTGAGAGTATTTATGACTAGAAGAGGAACTTAAGGGTTTTTCATCTTTGCTCAAGGGTAAGTACACACACACACACACACACACACACACACACGGCATTTCTACACTGCTACAACATCTTAAGTTGGACAGAGCAATTGAATTGTATTTTTCCTTTCCCTGTGAATAATTTCCCATCTTTTCAATATTCAAGATAGCCAACATTCAAAACTTTGCCATAATGGACTTACTTGGTTGTCAATAGATTCTAAGTTAGAGTGACATTTGGTTTTCTACTACAGCAGTCATAAATGCGGAAGTATCTTCTGAATATTGCCTGGAAGCAGAGGTGCAATTTTTTAAAAAAAATTACAAGGTTTTTTATATACTATAAATCCATTCATAACTTCATTTTTAAGTTTCACTTTCCTCTCATTCTGCTCTTTCGTAAATATGTCCATGTTTCACTCTAGTAATTGGAACATTTATCTATTTGGTACAAGAGAGAGAACTTGGGATACAAACTGTATGCCAGCGAGAGGGAATGAATTGTGTGTTACGATGTAGAGGAAATCAGAACTGTTAAAAGGTCAGATGCCCCAATGAATTGTTCTGGTTGCTAATACTGGGCCAAAGAAGTAGTTTAGTTATGAGGTCATGTATTTGATCCATACGCTAGAATGGTAACCGAGTCAGTTTCTCTAAGCCAGGGGTATCAAATGTGATTTCATTGAGGGCCGCATCAGGGTTGTATTTGACCTCGGGGAGCCGGGGGTGGAGGTGGCCAGATTGGGCGTGGCCAGCTTGATTCCATTTTCCCCCCACGACCGCCTCCTGCAGCCCTCTGCCAATGAAAATACAGCTTGGGGGGCCGTGCATGGGGACTCCGACCTCCATTTTCGCTGGCAGAGACACCTTGAGCTATTCCTTCGCTGTTTCCAGGGTGACCCCACGGGCCAGATCTAAGTATCCCAGGATGTGGCCCGCGGGCCTTGAATTTGACAACCCTGCTCTAAGCTGTAGGAAGGAGGCAGTGGCAAACCACTTACACATGGACTTGACTGTGCAGTGACCAAGAGTCAAAATGACTTGAAGACAACTTAAAAAGAAATATTCCCAATACAGATAGTCTTTGATTTACAACAGTTCATTTAGT
>AZIM01000299.1:151300-162620 GCA_000516915.1 Ophiophagus hannah
AAAGTTGCCAAGTTTGGGGACCCCTGCCCCTAGATGTTTGGATCACCTCCTCTTTGGTTTTCTTCCAAAGAACAGCGAAAACATGATTCTTAAGGAGTGCGTTTGAATCTAAAAAGTTTGTTATTACTCCTGCATTGTTGCACATCAGATTAACATATGTATTTGTCTTAGTTTGGTTTAAATCTTGTGTTCTGTTACTTCAGCAAGTCGTTCAGAGCAAATAGGAATTGAGAAGCATAGAAAGCAAAGTAAATAAATAAGTGAAAAGTTTGGATAAGTGGTGCTTTTGACTTTCTTAACTTTTGTAACATAAAGTCCTTTTATCCTACTTTCATTAAGAGAACCAGGTGATTCATGATCAGCTAATGGATCTTCAGCAAGACTTGCCAGAGCTTTGGGGGGGGGGCAGTTCTTGTTCTGGATCCAGAAAATGGTGTCTTATACAATCCATTATTATTTATGGAGATGTTTATTTTTACCTAAGGCCAACGTTGTGACTCCTTCTCTGGCTCTGAAACCCCAGCTGTAACTTCTGGGCTGCAGCCCAAGCAAAACGAAATAGAGAGCATGTCAAACCAAGCTGGCACTCCTTGCACTGCAAAAATCTGCATGATGAGTGGAGGCATCACCACTTGGGGGCTTCCCATTCAGAAGCAATGCATTTCTGGTTGCTGGGAGCAAAACATTAGTGGAAGTGAAAACACTTGCTAGATGGAGTTTTAGATCAGATGCAGCAGAGCTCTTTCATTTGTTATTTATTTGCTCAATTTATATAACTTCCAGTCTCACACACATAACTCTGAATGACTCACTGCTCATAGAAAAGTACAAAAAATTCAGAATCAGACAACAAAAAACATGAAAAGCACATTAATATTAATTTTAAAAAATCAATAATGTCTATATAAATGTGAATAAATAAACAATAAAAATTATAGTTAGGATGACTTCTTAGTGCACAATTTTGGAAACAGAACTCGGCATAATCTTCAGTATCGACCTTCTCTGTGAAATACTCCAGCATCTTTCTTCTATCTATCTTATCTTCACTTCTTGAGCTTAGCTGAATGTCATTACTGAATTGTAAGAAATGTCCAAGCTAAATAATGTCTATTTTTTTTTCATTTATTATACGTATACTTTACTTTTATTAGAACTGCTACCATCATTCCATTATTCAATAATATG
Organism: Ophiophagus hannah; assembly: GCA_000516915.1. Lineage (NCBI taxonomy): Eukaryota > Metazoa > Chordata > Lepidosauria > Squamata > Elapidae > Ophiophagus > Ophiophagus hannah. The sequence goes on from AZIM01000299.1 coordinate 152,489, forward strand.
CATGTAACAATCATCAGGGGAAAAATGAAATTAGGGAGAATATTGAACACTATTGAATATTATTAAAGTTGTTTCATTCCAATATAAACAATAATCATATTCTGTTGCATTGCAAACTCTTCCACAAATTTTTCTATCTCAGTTTGGCATTGTATTGCATTGTGTTGTTCAGTACGATATAAAAGACTATGCCATGGTGGAATATGCATAAAAAGCAAGGGAAAAGAAAGAGGAAATTTGCAATTAAAACAAGAATAGTGTATACTAAAACTGTTCGCTTTAGAAAGGGGCAGGGGTTCATTCAGTAGAGAGGGATTCATCATTTCCTGTTACAGCAGATGTGATTTGTGAAGTTTCAGGGCACAGGTCCAATTCCAGTAATCTCTTGGTTGGTTATAAAGCATAACAGATGATGTAAAATTAAGATTTTTGTCTACTTTTTTAATAGGCATTGAAATATTCCTTTCAGACGCATGACCGTTTGTGTTTTGTTATGGAATATGCTAATGGAGGGGAGGTAAGGATCATATTCCTCATAATCAAATGCTGTTAAGTGATGTCATTTTAATGATTGGAAAACTTCTCAGTTTGTCTATTAACTTTTTTTTAAAAAGCTTGCAAAGATCAGGCCTTTGATTAATGATAAAGCAGAAGCTTTGTATGTATAAGGAGGCAGTTTTACTCCTTGGTGTTTCTGTCTTGAATATATTTATTTAATACCCCGTCTTTATTATTTTGATAAATAACACAGGGTGTTGAACATAGCTAGCACTCATTTTTCCTCCTATTTTCTTGAAGTGGTTGTGCTCAAAGAGAGTGACTGACCCAAAGTCACTCAGATGGCTTTCATGCCTAATACAGGACTAGAACTCCCAGATTCTAGCCTGGGGGCCTTAATCACTAGACTAAACAGACTATTATAACACATAGAACAGTGCTAAAAAAATCACTTAAAGACCTAACAAAACCAGAAGGAAATATGCCAAATGGAAACATGAAATAAGTAATGCATGTTAATTATTTTCACTGACTTCCCTTTATAGACATTGCATAAATTTCTTTTCATATGTAATGATTTGTCTTCCCAGCTATTTTTCCATCTATCACGAGAACGTGTTTTTTCTGAAGATCGTGCTCGGTTCTATGGAGCTGAAATTGTATCAGCGTTGGACTACCTACATTCAGAGAAAAATGTGGTATATAGAGACTTAAAGGTATGTAGATTGGAGGTGGAGTGGTGCTAAATCTTTTTTAAAAATACTAGTTTGATCAATGATTCTCTGCATAAGGCAGGGCTCCTCTCCTCACATGTCAAAAATCCCATACAGTTGTAGAAATACCTCTTTAGTATATTCTCTTTTAGTTTGTATTGAAAACCAATAAAAATCAACGTTTAAATACATTTACAGAATACAGAATAACAGAATTGGAATGAACCTTGGAGGTCTTTGTTTATACAATACAATCTCAGTACAAAACCAACATTTTAAAGAAGCTAAATTGAAAATCGTCCTCAGAATAAAAGAAATCAAAGCTCTCTGAACTTTTAAATTTGGCCTCATCAGTTGATTGTATTGGATGACTCATTGATCACATTTCTAATATCGCTTGCAGCTCCTCCCCTTTTAAAAAGTTCTGATACACATGAATCCTGATAAATTCAAGTAAAAAACTGATAGGAGTGGAATTTATCTATTCAAAACTCTGAAGCTGTGGCTAGTCTGAATAGGCAGCCATGGGTAAAGGTAAAACTCCTTTGAGTTGAGCCCGATGCCTGATGATTAAATGAAAGCATTGATAAAAGGTTTTGTTGCTAGTACAGAGATGATTGGTCACTGGGTTCTTCTAGAATTTTTTTTCTTTAATTTCCCAATCTAGTCTGCAGCTCAAGAATTCCCTGGAGATCTCCCAATCCAATACTAACTTGAGACTCTTCTAGGATACATTGTCAATTTTTTAATATTTATAGAGCTCAGTATAACTTACTGAGCACTTACACTTTTTAACAATGTATTAAATTGGATTAGGATTTAGAGGAAACTGAAGTAAGTGAAAGTGATTGGAGGGACCAATAATCTCAGTCTGAGTGCTTAGCTACCATTTAGTTACTTTTGTGAACCCAAAAAGAAGCTGTTCCTTTTTGCTAAGCTGTAGATTCAATCTGCCTGGTTGAACCGACAGAAGTTAAGCCACAGAATATTAGAGAAGAAATTGCCCCAATTATTAGTAAAACTTCACTTAAAGTAAGCTGAAGATTTTGATGGCCCGAACTTTCAAGGTTTTTAAACTTTTCATGGTTATAGAGTAAATTGTAATACTTACTGAGTTTTAACATGTTATTTTATTTAGCCCTGATTTTCCATTTGTTATATAGATGGCTCAGATATTTGCAGCAATATAAAAGTCCTATTCATATGTTCCCAGCTAATGAGATCATAGTAATTTTAAGAAAATATTCCCTAGTCTATTATAAAGTAAATGTTACCATGTTTAAGTGATATCAAAGTAAACATATAATTTAAGTAAATACTTTTAAATTATTTTAATTGGCTCTTAAGTGTTTAACGTATTTTTATTTGTTATTTATACATGCTTATCGTCTCTTATATACCACCAAATATTCACACTATTTGGCAGTTGGTTCAATACTAGCTATTCAATTGTTAAAATTTTTGGTATAAGTTGTTTTATAAGAAGACAGTATAGAAGTAATGCATATAAAAAGTCAAAATAGCATGCATTATCTTTTAAAAAAATAAGCCCTCCATATCTGAAAGGGAAGAAGGAATCCTCTTCTAAATTTATGCAAGGCTGGTAACATATATAATCATTATTATTTTTTATTAAATTTTGGTGCTGCCTGACTCCTGGTGATGTTGGACAGTTAGAGTTAGGGCAGTTGTATTCTTCTAAAGATACTTTTTCCATGACTGTTTCCCAATGGATCAATACTTTATAAAACACTATTTCCTAGACTATATGCCTGGGGTACTCATATAAGTGAGACAGTGGAAATTATTTGACTTCTCATTCCTCTCCCACTCCCCACATGTACAGAATGGTGTAATTGGAATACTTGTCCCTCCGTGTTATTTCCCTTACCATTCTCTGTTTTCTCCCCATCTTAAATAGCTGCTATTTGCATGAGGATTTGTTTATTCTGGGAGGAAAAAAAAAGAGGAAAGGGTTACTCTCCAATCTGTATTATTCATCATTCTGAAAGAAATAATACAGTCCTGATTCTCTGTTTCAGCAGCTTTGAGATTAAGATTGGATGTAAGCATGAATAGTCGATGCCTTGGGCGAATAGTCCTCTATAGTATAATCCAGAAAATTCTCCATCCAATCTTAATTTCTTGGCAGATTTATACAACAGTAGATCACTATTCTTCTAATCTCCAAATCCAATATCTGCAACATTTATTTATTTATTTAAAACATTTATATATCCGCCCGTCTTATAAAAAACTCTGGGTGGCTGCCAATCAAAAAGGATCAAGCAAGTATGGAGATAATACTGGTTTTCATGATAAGATCATCATAAATCTGATATCTTCAGATGTTTGGGAATTGCAATACCCAGAATCCCCTAAAACACCTAGAGAATATCTGTTGAAAAATGCTGCCATAATGTTATCATAGTAATATTTAGAATTGTTTAATAAAAGCCAGGTATGTGAGAGGAGCAGTATAGAAGTGTGAAAGATAAATAAATAAACAAAATTATTGTGGAGAGATTATAATTTACACCAAATATCCAACCCAACTTCTCGTTACCACATTTTTGGACAGCTAATAAAAGCATGAGTTTCCAGAAGACATTGGGAATGGGTAAGGCTGTGAGAATCAGTTTGTTAAGGCATCAGGCTACAAACTTGGAGACCAGGAGTTCTAATCTAATCCCATTTTAAGCATATAGCCAGCTGGGTGACCTTGAGCAAGTCACTCTCTTTCAGCCCTAGGAAACAGGCAATGGCAAACAACTTCTGAAATTTTGCCAAGAAAACTTCAGGGACTTATCCAGGCAGTCATCAGGAGTCAACCCCAATTCAAAGGTGCGCGCGCGCGCGCACACACACACACACACACATACACACGACACATTGGACTGATACGTGATGGTCATATTTATTGATTTTGGTTTTAATTTTCTGATACTAATATGGAAGGCTGCTCAGAATAATTGGAAATGGAGGAACATAAGCATTACAGTAATAAATACTTAAAGTGTAAGTGTAAGATTTGTAGCAGTTCTTTCAAATAAACATCATTTTAGGACACTTTTACAATCATATTAAAGATTCTTTTACAAATATGTTGAAGATTCTCAGTACTTATCTAGATGATTTAGTGTCTAACTTTTTATATATTTTTATTTAAGTTGGAAAACTTGATGCTGGATAAAGATGGACACATAAAAATAACAGACTTTGGGTTATGTAAAGAAGGGATCAAGGATGGAGCAACAATGAAGACTTTCTGTGGCACACCAGAATACCTTGCCCCAGAGGTACCTTTCATATTATATTCACATTATCACAAGAGGTTTTTCTTCGTCAAAAATAGATGCTAAGATATTTCCCAAAGTATTACTGTATAAAAGTCAAGTAAGTGTTGTGAATGTTCATGAATTCTGGTTTCTATGTTGTCTTGACACTAGGGGCTGGAGTTAACTCTGCTAGAGTATCTCTTTTATTGAAAGCCACTTCACTTTTTTGGATGGGAGAGAACAAGCTGAAGTTGAACCCAAGCAAGAGATTTCTGTCTGCTCCAAAATTATCTCTAGATGGAAAACTACTATCCCTGAAGGAGCAGGTCCATGACTTGGGGTCTTTGTGGATTTGCATCTTCTTCTCAATAATAAGGAAGATGCCATGGCTTGGGACCTTGGCCCAGCTTTGGCTGGTGTGCCAGTTGCAGTCCTATCAGGAGAGCAAAAACTTTGCAGTACCTCATGCTCTTATCACAGCTTGTTTGAACTGTATCATGGGGGTATTTTTCAGAACTACTTAGAAGCTTCTGAACCAGTGGTCCAGAATACAATGGTCCATGAGTTCACTAACACCTGGTGTTGGGTGCACATTACACCTGCTCTGGTCACCAAGAAGCTTCTGGGTGCAATGCAAAACGTTGGTTTTAACTATGAAGCTCTCAGTAGCTTGGCATCAAGTTCCTGTCAGGACTGCATTCTCTAATAAAATTGGCACTTCCATGATCTTTTCATGAAAGGGGCTTATAGTTCCCATTCCCAAGAGCTGAAAGTCAGGAGGCTTTGCATCTCAGTTAATAGCACCAGCCCCTTGGAACAGTTTCCATTTGAAATTTGATTGGTTCTCTTCCTATGCACCTTCTGCAACCAACTTATCTTTAACTTTTTGTATATGTTTATGTGAATTGCTGAGAGTCCTTAATTGGGTTATAGTGTGATTATAAATATAATAAATTAATCACTTTGAAATGCACAAAACAGATTTTGCTTTTCTTACACAGTCTTTACACTGTTTTGCGTCTGAGAAAATACAAAATTGAGGAGTGGGATAAAAGCAGAGAAAGCATCCTTTCTCTGATTATCTTGGGTTGCCTTAATGAGCACAATTTGATATGTCTCAGTCTTAATCTGATTTGAAATTTGTTGCCTAGACATGTAGATGAACACTAAATGGAAGCTATTGAGAATTCAGTTTGGCTTTTCTGAATTTGCATTGCCCAAGTCTTGTGAACTAGTAGAGAGAGTTTGGTATAGCGGTTAAGGTGCTGTCCTAGAAACCAGGAGACGCTGAGCTCTAATCCAATTTAGGCATGAAAGCCAGCTGAGTGACTTTAGACAGTCTCTCTCTCTCACAGTCCAATGGTGGTTGTTGTGGAGAAAATATAATACAGGAGTATTAGGTATGTTTGCCATTCTTGAGTTGAAGGAATGAATGAGAATATATAGGTTTATAATTGCAGCAGGATCAAATGGTGAAAATGCCACATTAATGGTCTTCAAAGAATGAATCTAATCTATTGTTTCTGCACTTCAGTAACATTAAGATGTGTGGACTGCAACTCCTACAATTCCTCAGGTTGCATGCTCCGAAAGCATGAAGTCTACACATCTTAAAGTTGCTAAAGTGGAGAAACTCTGGTCTAGTCTACTTTTAGTAATTTCCAGGAGTCAAATTAGTCTTTTTTTAAGATTCATAGACTATCATATCGCAAGAGTCAGGGATGACACAAAAGTATAAGAACAATAAAAACCATCACCTCCCTAGCAGTTGGCAAAATATATTATGGCAATGAATTACAGCAGCAAAATTAACTTTCCATCATGAGTTCGAACCAAGTGTTTGTGCTTTTTCTCCTTGTGACTGATGACCCCAGAAGTTATGCGAATACACACACCATGTGGTGTATATCTTAAGCAAGCTGTACAGTCTAACCCAAATTATTTATGTAGTACATTTTTATCCCATCCTTCTTTCCAGGGAAACATGACATTGTACGTGACTTTTTCTGTACTCATTTGGTCCTCACAGTAACCCTGCACATAAGATTGAGATGGTTTCTACGTTTCTCTTGGGGAAGTTGGTCTCTCCAAATCCAGTTCCATTTTCCTCCAGCTCTTGTCTTCCATAGTCCCCACAACTGTCTGTGCTGAATAAGGGTGACAAGAATTACACTCCAGCATATCTGGGGGAAAAACAGATTCAGAGAAAAGCTACTCTATTTCAGTCCATAGGTCCTTCCGACTTTGCAAGATGGAGCTAATAATATGGCCTGTTTACATGAATGTAGAAACTGTTACCTGGATAATGTAGGGAGCATGTTTGAATTTTCAAATAATACTAAATAACTTGGGTTTGGGAACAATATCTCATTTTGGGGGTCATGTTCGACTTCTGTTAGACTTTAGATATCATGTCAGTGAGTTGGCTTTCAAACTAGCCGATGTGCATGTATAAGTAAATGTCCCACATCAATGAAGTCACTTAACCTTTTTTAAAAAGTGGAAAGTGAGGCTTGCCTTGTTGTCATCTGTTTGTAATTGGAACCTGGCCTCCGAACTTGTTTGTACAGTTGCTGCATAGTTGTTTTAGGGTCATGCTGGAATTTGGTACATAGAAGGCTGCGGCTGTACCACGTCAGCTTTGATGTGTTAGATGTATTGGTCACCAAGGTGTTTACAGCTGTTGTGCCTCCTCTTGTAAATTCCAACCATGCAGCTGTTCAGCATTGTTGGCTCCCAACTTGACCAGTCAGTTATTTTAAGTAAAATGACCTTTTTTTAATCCTATCCTTATTTATTCCTCCAACTAAAAAACCATGAAAAGGAATTAATATTTCTACTACCATATGTAGATTTTTTCCCTTTTCATTTGTGTTCCAAACACTGACAAGCTTAAAATAGCATCCTGATGTAGAACATGCTTTTGTTTTGTAAATCTTAGGTTCTCAGTACTTATGAGAACTCTTCCTGACATATAAGCTGATGACAGTCTTCCAGCTTAACTACTTGAATCCACTGCAAGGGAGCATTACTCAAAGAAGATCTGGCTTTCCATATTGAAGACATTTACCATCTTTATTAAAAAGAAATACCACCAATACAATTTGAACAAATAAAAACATTAAAACCTACTTTCCACTTAGAAGGATCAACAAAATAGTTCTGCATGTTCAAATCTCCTTTACTTGGTAGGATCCAGTTATACTAAACATGAAGTCAGTAAGAAGTTGAGCATTGTATTTGGGGCTGCTCTTGGTCATTCAAGTATTTCCTCTAGATTTAGAAGCAGTAGTAGACTACAGTATTAATGAGAGTGTAGATAATACAAGATGTCTATTATGTCTCTTCATGATATCTTCTATAGGACCAGTGCAGGAAATTCACTTTTGATAAAACTGCATTTCCTTGCGACGGATCCTCATATCGATGTATAAGAGGGTTTCTTGGCCTCTGACTACTGCTGCTGATCATTGAAATAAATTATGTAGCTGTTTGCTTAGTGTTTAGGATAGTTCATTTTGATGGATGTATGCCTTTTTAACAAACTGTTAAATATTTGCATTTTTAAAAAAAACTGAGGAAGAACATCTCTTGTTTCGAAAATGATCCCAGAAAATCATGTAGACCAGAGATCCCCAAACTTGGCAACTTTAANNCTTGTGGACTTCAACTCCCAGAATTCACAGCTATGTTATGCTGGCTGGAGAATTCTGGGAGTTGAAGTCCATAAGTCAAAGTTGCCAAGTTTGGGGACCATCCTGATGTAGACCATCCCAAGAATATTTGGGAGAAATGCAATTTTATAAACACCTGTTGAAAGGCCTTGTGAAATGCATTGAGTCTTATAAAAACAAACAAAATGGGAGGGAGGAGTAAGCAGCAAAAAAAAAAGGGGGTGGTGGGGGCGCGATATAGTACTGTGTCTCCTGCACTAGCAAAATCCAGCCCTGCTTTGAGTTCTGTCCAGGGAGACGAAATGTCCTCTCGGGGAAGAGTGCAACTAGTTGAGCAGGGGTCAACTGGCATGCTGCACAATCCCACATGAGGAGCGTGACACCCCTCCTCCCTGTTCCCGGATTGCTCATAGAGGCTGATGAGCCTGGCTCCTGGAATCCTAGCAGATGAAGCAGCTGTGTTGGGCTTCTACATATATGGGGCAGCTGCAGAGCCAGCTGTCGCTTGGTGTGAATCATACAGCAGAAGATGCTGTAAATAGACCTGCGTGGGGTAATCCAATACCTGGCAGCCTTTGGTTTTTCGCTGCAGGCCATCTTCTAGGTTCCAATTCCCCCCCCCCCCAAANCATGGTTCCAATTCCCCCCCCCCCAAAAGCAAAGTAGCAAACAGTTACCAGGCACTAATAAGTAGAGAAAAGAACAAACTTCTCTGTTGTTCTATCCCTGCTCTTGATGCTTTCAATTTCTTATGTTTGAGATCTTCATTACTACCATGTTGTTTGAGTTGTACTGCTTATGTTGTTAAATATGAATGTGTCTTTGCAAGTTAGGTAGCAGCCAACAAACAGTTAGAAACTGATCAGAAGTTGCAGAACTCCAATTTGTATTGTGCCTGAGCAGCAGAAATTGTAGGAGATGGAAGTTCAACAACTTTTCATGTGGGGTGTGTGTGTCTGTCACACCTTTCTAACCCTTGAAATAACAAGTCTGTTGCAGAGGTCTTACAACAGACTCTCCCCATTTTGGTGCCTCCAAATTGCAATATCCATCATTCATAATCAGCACAATCAGTGTTGTTCTTTGGAAATGATGTGTAGTCCAGACTTCTGAAGGACATTTTCTTAAAGAGGAAGGTAGGTAGCTTTCCAACAGGCTATGGCGTCTTAGACAATATAACTGGCTAAGGACGATGTGAGAGGTACTTACTTCATTATGCCTGAAGATGGCCATTCAGTAGGATTTCCTTTCAAGTTGTCAACTTGTTAGAGGAAACAATTCCATTTTCCTTTGTTTTGTGAAAAGCTTGCCATTGATCTAGAACTCTTGCCATTGTCTACAGGTGCTGGAGGATAATGACTATGGCCGTGCAGTGGATTGGTGGGGCTTAGGAGTTGTCATGTATGAAATGATGTGTGGACGTCTTCCCTTCTATAATCAGGACCACGAGAAACTCTTTGAGCTCATCCTAATGGAAGAGATTAGGTTTCCACGTACATTGTCACCCGAAGCAAAGTCTCTTCTGTCAGGTTTACTGAAGAAGGATCCAAAGCAAAGGTGAAGGTTTAATGCATTTGATCTGAATGCTTCCCAGATTCTTGAATGATCGGTCAGGTGTCTTCTGTATGTTTTACATTATTCCATTCATTGTGATTTTGATTTTTTAGTATATCCAAGTCTGTAATGTGTGCTCGTCGTTATCATTTAGCTGTTTTATGTCCCATGATAAAGTTTCAAACACATAGTCTCCACATACTCTCTACACACACACACACACACACGCACACACAGTGTGCGTGTGTGTGTGTGTGTGTGTGTGTGTGTGTGTGTGTGTACTGGGTCATCCCTTGACAGAAAGGTAGTGCAATATGATATAATTAGGATAAACATTAAATTTTAGGCTGACCATATTTATTTTTACCCCAATGTTGGATGGTCCCATGAACCAGTGGTGGGATTCAAATTTTTT
>AZIM01000299.1:183408-197734 GCA_000516915.1 Ophiophagus hannah
TACCTCTCGCCCATGACGCCCTGGCTCAGCTCCTTCAGCCGCACGCGCGTCTTCAGCTGCACCGGGGACGAGTCCGCGAACGGGCAGGAGCGCTTCGGCATCTCTTCCCCCAACACGCCGACCGTGGCTCGGGGGAACCGCAGCTCCGGCTTAGCGGGCGGGAAACGATTAACGCGCCAAGGCTTAATCGAGCGCTGCCTTTCTGCGCGGCAAAAAGGAGCTCGAGGCGTAAACAAGACTCTCGGGAGGAAGCCGCTCCACGGCCCGCCTGCTTGGTCACCCGCGCTTACGTCATCGGGCCCTCGGCCAATCGGGAAGCGAGGAGGAAAACGTTCAAGCGGTTAGCGTTGGAGTTTTGGAGCAGTCCGCTTTTAAACCAGATTAACAGAGTTGGAAGGGACGTTGTAGGTCATCTAGTCCAACTCCCCGCCCAAGCAGGAGACCCTACCCCATTTCTGACCGGTGGCAGTCCAGTCTCTTCTTGAAAGCTATATAGGACCACTAGGTCGATGAAGTTTTGATGAAGTCTTGACTCCAACATCGAATCCTAAATGAGATTTATTCAAGAATACTCAACGGAGCCTATATTCTATAGGTCGAAAAAGCGCGCCGGCGAGGAGGAGGAAAGCGTTCAAGCGATTAGCGTTGGAGCTATATAGGACCATATAGCTCCAATACTAATCGCTTGAACGCTTTCCTTCTCTTCGCCCGCGCGCTTTTTCGACCAATAGGTCCTATAGGCTCCGTTGAGTATTCTTGAATAAATCTCATTTAGGATTCGATGATGGAGTCAAGACTTCATCAAAAACACAAATGACGTGGGCATTTACCTCCTCATTGTGGCTTACATTTGAATGACGTTAACCAAAAATCGAACAACTTTTAAAATTTAGAAATTTAACTGTTATATGTGAAAAACACATTTAGGGACTAGGTTTACTCTGCTGCAGCCTTCATTCTTGTGTCATCAAATTCTTCACTGAGGACTATATTTCTTGAAAGCAGTGGGATTTATCCGCTATGAAATGAATGTCATGTTGTGCAATATTTTTTTGTGTGGTGATAAGATGCCAATGTTTTTCCCAGTCATAAATTTGGGAGGAGGAAGAAGGTAAGGTGAAGAATAAAATGTGACTTTAAGGACAAACATACTGTAAATAATTCGTATTCGGTATATTCCATAGGTTTTGAGAATAAGCATTTCAGCTACGTTTTTCACCAAGCCTGGATAATATGCAAATTTTCCAACATATTATTTGTTATGCATGTTAATTAAGATTTTATCTAAAAGTTACATAACTACCCTACTGGTGCCATTCATATGCAACACCATGTGAGAACACATAGTGGAATTTACTGTGGGATTCTTGGCTACAAGTGACAAGATCCTGAGCTACAAATATCCTCTTCTAGAATTTACCATATTTGGTGATCTTGGAAGATTTTGGCTATGTCTATTTTTTTTTAATTGTAGCATTATCATTTACATTTATAGATATAAATCCTATGGATTTTCAGCAGTATACAGACAATCCTAAGAAATTCAATAATAAATAAATCTTAAAAATGTGCAAAACAAAGTAAACAAATGAAGTAAAGAGATGAAAAGCTGGTCCACACTGATGCAGCAAGTATAGTTATGGATGCACCTCAGTATGCCCATATGTCATGCTACTGTGAGATCTGTACTGGTTACTATTGGGCTTCTGGGTGCAATTCGAAGTGCTGATAGTCACCTGCAAAGCCCTATGACACAGGGCTAGGGGCCATTTATCTGTTATCCCTGCCTTCCTAACAAGTTCTGGAATGCTCTAAGTTTTATCAGTGCCATTTAATGGAACCCAAGAAGGATGCCTATCTATCACTGCATTTGCCTTGTAAAACAACAGCCCACCTCCAGATCTGGATGGTTCAGATCCTGCTGGCTTTTAAAAAGATCTTGTTCTTCCCTTTGGTATAGTATGGTAACTAACTCACTATGTCATATTTAAGTTACTGTCCCGGTTTGTATGTATTCTGCAGTTACTAATCCTTGTTGGTTGCCCAGAAAACAAAGGAATGAATTAATAAATATAACATGACCAAAGAACTCTTGTAAACAAACAGGTAAGCTACAGATTTAACACAAATTTTGCTGGAAGAAAATTTGAAATCATACAGAATATATAAGTACAGAGTACATCAATTGATCGTATGTGGTGTTATAAACAATTCCAATAATAATTTTGGTTACTAAAGATAAATTTTAGCTGACATTTATTTCAATCTGAACCCAGTTTCTGCTGACTTCAGTCCACATTGGTTTGGTATTACTACCTAACTTAGTTCAGAGAAAAAGCAGGAAGTAACCAGCAGTAATATATTTGCTTTGGTGGTGCTTTCTGTTCATGTTCCCCTCTAAAATTAATATGACTTGCATCTATATAACAAATATTGCTGCTGAATTTTGTTAACATACAGTCTCATACATGGTGTATGTCTTTTAGTGATGCACTTTTAAAAAGCTAAATATAATTAACTCAGCTACCCCAAACATTGTATCAAATTTAACATTATATGGCATACAAAATTGGGTCTTGCATTAGTATTGTCAATCTGTTACTGAAAGAAGAAAGTTAGTGGAGTAATGTCTGAGTGCCATGAAGAATTTGGCAACTGCAGGAAAAATGCTAATAGAAGGGTGATCTTGATTAAATAGTATATAAAGTCACACATTAGAATGAGACTTAGATTGTAATTTTTGAACTTTCAAATGTGTTATAAAAATAAGGGACCTCTTTCTTCAATCACTATTCTTTATGGACTGGATTCAATATAAAATCTGTTGTTACTGGTTCTGTATAAAAGCCAGAAGTGATTCATAAGATTCAGAACAAAGAGACAACATTACTTTCTCATAAGGCTTTATTGAGTAAGTAAAGAAAGAGCTATGAGATAAATAGAGCTCCATTTACAATATACAAAATAATCAAGAGAACAATTTTAGTGCATTTTGATCATCTGGTTTATACTTGCTATATATTATGAATTGTGTGGCACAATGCATCATAAAAATGTTAGGCCCAAAACCTGACCTATTCTTGTCTGATGTACAGTTAAGACATTTTCAGTGTCTTATCATGCTGTTCCCCACATTAATTGTGTCAACATATTTTAGATAACAATTGCATTTAAACAGCATACTAAAGTTGTACTAAATTATTAAGCCAAATTTCACATGAAGCTTCAGTATCCTAGGAAACAGTCAAAATACAATATATATTTTTCATGAAGAATGAACTATAGTATAACAAATCCTGACTACTAAATATTTAATTTCATTTGATGCTATTTTATGGGAACAAAGATTTCTGTTAAAATATGCCAAAGTTAATAAATTATGAATATTGATTTAAACAAGTGCAAACTAAGAGGTCTAGGGAAGATCCACTGATATGAATGGGAGCTATGGAAGTGTTCTTGTATAGCACCCATCCATGTACATGGGAACTGTGTGGAAGTATTTGCCAATGGTTTGTGGCTGCTAAAGAAATTAAGCTGCCTATGATCAGGACTGTGTGTGCTTATAGCTAGCTTTCCATGCAATAGATACTCACTTGAGAGAAAATGCACAGCTGGGCAATGGAAAAATGTCACGTTTAACAAAAAGCTATAGAAAAGACATTTCAGTTACAAAGCTAGACTTTTTAAAGAGATACTAAAACCATTAATTGTTGTGAGCAAATAACTGATAACGTATTATGGATATGTAATGTAGGGTAAAGGCCACTTTGGTAAACTTTGGTCAGATAGTACGTTCAAAGATATGTTAGGTTGAGGGAAAGTCTTGAATCATTTCTGACAGGACTAAAAATCTATCTGAAATGCAAGTTGATTAATGGCGCTCCTTCTAGAAATCAAATCCAAATCCAAATCATTTTTAAAAAGTCATTTAGAAAACATTGATCTCATTAACATTGCCTAGACAAGAGAATGCATCTTTTCAAAGACAAGGCAAAGCACACAGGATTCTTATTAAAAACAGGCAATTTTAGAGCATTATATTGCAGCAAATACTGTGGCACCCTAAAGAGCTTTATTTTTCTTGGGCCTTAAGGATGAGTCACTTTCTCTAGAAAATACCCTACCAGGGAAAAGTGAGGCAGAGGTATTGACCAAGCATATACATCAAATACAATTCATGATGATACGTGCCATAATATCACTATGAAAATGGTGTAAGTTATATAATGTGTATCACTTGAACTATGACATGACTTCACTTTTACCTTTCTCTCAGTGGATGCTGATTCGAAAACTAGCAACACTATTGATTCTGAAGGCTAGAAAATTGTTTAGCCTTCAGAACTATGGGTGTTTGCTAGTTTTCTAGTCCTCTTTCCAGGATTTGCCACCATTCTGAAGGCTAGAGAGATTTGTAAATTCCAGCACCATGGCATTTGCTAGCTGTCTAGCCTTAGGAGGGCTGGAATGCTTAGGAAGGCTAGCAAACACGATAATTCTTGTAATCATTTGGAAGTCTCCTTCTCCAAAGTGCATGATTTGGAGCTGGAGCTGTCAAAGATGATGAGAATGGGGTCCGCATGCAGAATGATGCAAGGCAGTCTCAGGAGGAATGCTGTTCTTTGCATCGACTGGGTATGCCTGAAGCTACAGAAAAAAGCAAACAAAGTGGTGGGGCAGGGGGGGTCTGGGTCTCCTGGGCATGGTGGAGTGGGCCCTATATCTGGTGCTCTGCTTAATGGTCTGCGCAGTTGCTTAATGATCACAACTAGGAGAGCCAGGATTGCAGTCACTGAGCAAAGTAATCATGTGAGCATCTCTCTTAATGATCACTTCGCTCAGGACTGTGCGGACTGGGATTCTGGCCCCAGTTGTGCTTATAAGTCAATGATTGCCTGTATATACAAAACTGCTACTGATCAGCAGGAAAGAGAATTTCCATCATCGCTTGCATTTTTAAGAAAAGACCACATTCTCAGTAAATTAGAAAATTATTTCAAAAGAGTTAGATTTTATTGTATATTATCTAACATGTGAGAACTACAATGAAAAACAGGGCAGAACACTTGGCCATGTGGAACGTATTCTCACTCAAACTCTTTAGACTTTTAAATACTTATACTCACTTCTGTAACAACTATGGGACTGGTAAGCACTTAGCATATACAATCAGTGCCCAGGGTACCAGCATCCATATAGGAACTGCTATGAAGTCCTATGCTGATTGTGGTCCTACTCCTAACTAGCAAAATAGACATTTATGATGTGGCACTACCCAAACTGACAATTTTTCAAATCCCAGTCAAGTATGCTAACAAGTGTGTCATATATTTATTTATAGCATTAATATTGCCACGCAATTCAGACAGCATGAGCTTGGGTGGCCTATACAAATCAGCAAACAACAAATGCAACAGAAAACAACGTATGCTATATTCTTTTCTGAAAATGCTTTCCTTTTTTCATTTCCCAACTGCCTTTGTTACTGAAAATAGTGATTTTAATAGTGATTTTAAAAGAGCAGCATTTGGCACTCTGCTGCATGTTTCCTATTTAATGAGGGGGTACATCATAAAAGATTGAAAGTGAGCCCCAATTTTTTCAGGAATGCTACTTCAAAATTGTATAAATGTAGACATGCTGCCAGATCCACAACCAGAACACTTCCTTTGCATATGCTACTTATTTTGTTGTCAATAGTCATAGTCACTACATTTTTATGGGTTGCTCCAGAATAGTTTATTATCCAGAATTTGATAGACTTAACATTCTGAATTGCTTATTCTCTGAAGAGTGATAGAAAAATATTATATTCTGCTGAAAGTCAAGTGAGCAGTAATAAGCAACAGTGAAGACTATGACCTGAGAGCATAGTAAAAAAAGTGAAGTTACAGATGGTATTGTCACCGTGATATACTGCAAGATAATATTTTACTATGGTCTTTTAAAATACATTTTCACTGCTGTAAGTTTGTTTACTAGCTTTTCTTTGTTTTCTTGCCTAATATATAATAAGCTAAAAATACAGAACTTCTGAGGGCTTCATGTGGAGCACTCCCAGAAAATATTGAATGAAGGGATGTTCTATATCTTAGGTTCTAACAGCTGTATCCACTCCAGTCTCACCACTGCCAACAAATAACTTCAGGTATTGGCTTGCCTCCTCCTTCTATGACATAACCTCTTTTGCTTCCCTTTGTGTTTTGATATCTGAAGAATGTTTATTTATAAGAAATGCAGACTCCAAGATAATTTATACTTATACCTGTTATCTAATAATCGCTTGACAAAATAAAATGAAATGAAATGAAATGAAATAAATAAATTTTGTTTTGGCTCCCATACTTAAAAGGAGTTGCTTAGTTCTACTATCTTTTCAGTGCACTATGCAGTTCGTTTTCAATAACATATATGCATATCTCACCATTTCCTGACATAAGAATGGAAACACTATGGTAGAAAGATTGTTTTTATAGCAGTTTCAAAAAATAATTCCATATGAGTTTGACACTTTTTAAAAGTTACTAGACAGCCCATGATCCACTGGATTATTGTTCGAGATATTTCTTTAGCAGCAGAGAAACAGAATGATCATGGGCAGATAAAAATGCAGTTGGCGAGTGATTGATTTCCAATTACCTGTTAATGTCCTATTGACTTTCCTTGTGGGAAGTTGACAGGGAGCATTGGAAACGATGATCATGTGGTTTCGACTGACCACAGCAGTGTGGTAACACTGAAATGGCCGCAGTTTTGCCAAATTTCAATTCCATGGGAGTAATGGGTGCTGGGTTTTGGATGCATTCTTTAAGTTAGTCAACTTAAAGCAGGGGTCTCCAACCTTGTCAACTTTAAGCCTGGAGGACTTCAACTCCCAGAATTGTGGGAGTTGAAGTCCCTCCAGGCTTAAAGTTGGCAAGGTTGGAGATCCCTGACTTAAAGTTCATTGATTAAAAAAATGGTTGCCCTATGAGGTACCATTTCGCCCAATTGAAGATTACAAACAGACAAACAGGAGAGTTTTAGTAGTATATACATCTTAAGATTCTCCTCGGCCAATTCACTCCAATTATTTTTCATGTAATTTCCAAGCCATTTTAATACTTTAAAATAAGAAAAAAAGTTCTTTTCTAATCATAGTCTAGGAAGGTTATTTTGATTTTAAAAGCATCTTCATCTTAGTCTGGGATCAGGAAAGATTAGGCGAATCCTTTCTCAGTGCAGCTCTTCTATGGGCCCTTAAAAGAGCTGGATCATTGATTCTCTTGATTTTCCGACTCCAACCCATTTAACTGAAGAAGAAAAAAGAAATAATTAGAAATAATATAATGAATAAATAGTGAATAAATAACATAATGAAATATATTACAGGTAGTCCTTGTTTAACGACTGGTCACTTAGTGACCATTCAAAGTCACGATGGACCTTCCCAGAGGTACTTTTAACCCATTTTTAAAGTTCCAATGGCCACGCACATAACCCCCCCCCACGACCACATGACTGCATTTTTGGGCTCTTGGCAAGTGGTTCTCATTTATGGCCATTTGCAGCATCTCATGGTCATTATTTTTAGTTTCCGACTTTTATTTTCAGTTTCTGGCAAAAAAACCCCACCCATTGGGGAAGATGGGTTTCTCTTAATAACCATGGTGCTTACTTAACAACCATTCATTTAATGACCACCACAAAATGGTTGTAAAATTGAGCATTATTATTTGTGACCTGCTTAATGACCACCACAATTCATGACCATGATTCTGGGCTCAATTATGGCCTTAAATTGAGGATTATCCACATAGGCTATATAATCCTAGAGGGTAAATTAAAGAATCCAAATTCAAAAGCAGGTAGTTCTAAGGCAGCCATGTAATAAAAGTTGTTTGTTATCTGGCAGGAAACAGAAAAAAAACCATTAGTATTGTTTATATACTATTTTTTAAAAATATGTCAACTTTGTTTCACTGTTATGGTTCAAATACTATGGCGAATCACATTATATAATTCTTAGGCACTGAAATATTAGCAACAATTAATCAACAAGTCTCCTCTACCAAATGCCATCAATACTGAGATGGATTAAGTTAAAGTTGATCAGTTGTGGATCATATGCAGCTACTAAAAACCTTTGGAATATCTGCAGAGCAAGAAATCTAGCATATACTAGTTTCACAAAGGCATGACAATAATTCTAATTAATTTTTCTTTTAACAATAGGAATTACTTGGTACCCCTAATCTATCTCAATCCCCAGAAAGCTGCTGCTTTGTCTAATTGGGATAATCCTTTCTGTGTACAACTTAATAAACATAGCAAACCCTGTTAGACCAGTAATGCTGAAAATACATACCTGACACACCAACATGGTTTTCCACAAATCTAATGTAATTTTGTGCCTTAGTTGGAAGGTCCTCCCATTTTCTGGCACTAGTTGTGTCAGTTTTCCAACCTGGCATAGTTTCATATTCCACTTCCACTTTTTGTAATATTTCCTGATTAGCTTTAAGAATGAAAAGGCAACTATTCAGGTTATAAGATTAATGTAATCATTGTTTAGCATTTACACATAAAAACATAGTAGACAAACCTTTAACCTAATCTTGGAAGCTTCTGCACCTTTGGTGACCATTGGTCTCAAAAGCATTTTTTCTCAAAAATGGTTATCTTTGCTTTTAGAATAAATCAGATTATATAGAACAACCAGTTGAGATCTTTACTGAACGATAGCCCTACTTTATTCACAGCATTTAGATATCATTTTCTTGACTTCAGAAAGGCAGAATAAGTGTACAATTATCTATTTGTCTAGAAGTATCTTAAGTGAAATAATGGAGAAAATTATTGGCACCCATTTTACTTATATGAAGTCTGTTTGTAGGCTAGTTCACAGAAGGGGCAATGTCACTGGTTATATATAAGTTTTGTAATAGTTAACAGATAAAAGAGGGGAAAGACCAGATCCTCTCAGCTCTTAATTATTAACATTACAGAATGTGTATATGTGGTGCACAAAAGTGTCAAAATGCACATGTACAAACCTGTCCTTTAAAAATTGCCAGGTTCCCGTGTCACGTGTCCTTTTAAATGTCTTTCAGATTTTTCTTTTTTTAAAGGAAAACTGGCATGCTATGAAGCCCAGCTGCAGTTTCTGTATGAGCTCTCAGGCTTTCTTGAAAATTAAAATTTTTGAAGGGCTGTAACCATGTGCTTATTTTAGAAATCTTCTTTAACCTTCCCAATGGATGCAAGAAAATTGGAAGGGAAATGAAAGTGAGCAGCAAAATCTTTATCAGTTTTGTCTCCCGGTGTTTGGGGAACGCCTGACCTAATTAAACTTTTCAACCTAGTTCAAAGTAATATATTCAGTTAATAACATACCTGGAAAGTATGGAATTCTTTTCCCATCTAACCTGTAAGCCACACCAATTTTGATTTCATCAAGGACATCCAGAATATCGAGTTTTGTCAATGCCAAACTGCCCAGAAAATATTAGATAGATATTAGTCTCATTCAACACCTCATTGAATCCCTTCTACCTGTTTTTATGTTTTTATGGGATATCCCATCAGCATGAAGTGTTCTGAAGTATCACCAAAAAATATGTTACAAGCTGGATAAAGTTTAATTAATATACATGTTAAGAAGCATTTTAAATACTCGGATATGTATCGCACAGTAAATTTTAGTTACATACAAATGATGAGAATTTAGGTATGGCATTTAAGAATTAAATGATCCATATTTTAAAAACTTGTGCAGTGTAGATGGTTATATTTCAAGTATGAGCAATCCACAGATATCAAACTTATTTTTTAAGCTTCAAAACCTATTTTCAGAGCAATTTACAGGCCAATCACAGATATCACTTGGCTTGACTTTACTTCCATTAATTTTAGTTAATGCTAATCACCATTCCACATCAGTCAGAATTTAAAATAAACACTGTGTATCTTCTCAATATATTTCAGATTGCAAGATCAAGCACTGATGCAAAACTTTATGATGAGGCAGAAATAGCAAGCATGTACCATGTAAACACCACTTCCTGTTTCCTGTTTCTTTCTGGTTTACAGCTCCTAAAATGACTGTTGTTTATTGTACAGTACTATTTACCCAAGATGTTTAAGCCCACTGAAGAGAAATTTTATTTTCTTTGGAATAAAGTGCTACTGGTTCTTATCAAAATATAAAACATAGCTTTGTTACACTGATTATAATGTTACCTACATATTTGTACTCCACCGGGTTAAAAGTTATGAGTTCCAAGTGTAGGTCAAAATCTGTGATGCTTACGCAGTAAATCCGTTGATCATATGAGCGTATCTCAAAATGACAAGGTCTAGCCAGCCACAACGTCTTTTTCTGCCTGTAGTCACGCCCCATTCATGACCTCGTGACTGTAAAAGGTCTCCAATTTCCTACCAGAGACAAAGATACCCAGGAGATTAGAACCGTGGTCATAGCCAAATGTCAAAAGCCGCTAGTAAATGAACAATTGTCATGTCAAAAATACATGTTTTTTAAAAAATAGTTTAGAAGACAAAAGATGTTCAACATGGCACACCAAGTCAAACAATTTTCCAAACTCTCCAATATGCAGGGTTTTTTTTCTTAATTTAGCATTAGTCAGGGTTGGATTCAAATTCCAAGCTGGTAAGTTATGGTTTGTGCTTAGACCTAAAATCAGACTTAGAAACTTATTCCAAATTACGATTGATGTAAGGTTATAATTGTAGATTATAGCATTTGTAAATGCATATCAAAGCATTTAATATATGCATGAAGAAAAGGTACATAATAAAGCAGAAAAGAATGCAAAATCCAATCCTCATTTAGTCATTCAAATCATACTTTGGATTTAGAGTATTGTGTATTTTTAATTCAATCCTAAATACAGAATTTGGGATGCAGTTCTTTATGATGCTCATTTCCCCCCAATAGTCTATTCATTGATTAAATCTGTGTCCAATGTGACTCTGGATTACTTTACCCTATTCTACCACTTCGTCCGCTATTCCAGTGACATTTATAAGCTACAGTAAAAAATAAATAAACAAATTAAGAATTCCAAATTGAGAGAATCAGGGAGTGTATTTGGGAGAGGACACAATTTTTAAAATTAGATTCAGATCAGGATACCTTGTAAAAAGACATTTTAAAGTATGCTATAGAATGGAGCAGTGATGGTGAATCACACTTTAAAGAAAATTAAGACAATTGGGAAAGCAAATTATACCACCCACGCATTTTCTATTCTATAATAAAGTTTGAGATTGGCTTAATACTTGCATGTATTAGCACAGGATCATTACAACCTATTATCCTGGGGTGGGAAATTAATTTTTCCAAGGGGCCATATGAGAACCTAGGACTGTTGTGGGGGGGGGGCAAACCAATAGGCTTCCTGTTGCTCTTTGTCGGAGAGCTTGTCGGCCCCATTGTGATTAGAGTTGAGATCCTTCTTGGTGACTTTGGCCCCTGGAATCAACATTTTGAGGGAGGTGGGAATGTAGAGCTTCACCTCAGACCAGTCTGGCCCTGCTGCCACTCTTCTGCCACCACTGCTGTTCTCCTGCTAGATCCTGGATATGCTCCACCTGCTTGCCTACAAGGCCCTTGCTTTCAGCAAGGTGATGGTTGGTGGACATGCCTGTGTCCCCCCTAAAACACAATTGCTGTTGTCTCCTTAGGTTGCTCCAGGCACGGGGTGAACACTGCACAGATACAGGAAAGCACTTTCATTCCTCCCCATCCTATGGTTATCAACTGGCTGAAGAAGTACACGACAACCGTGCAGAACCAGACCTGACTCAGCTTCTACTGCTTCCTGCGGTGCACTTATTTACATTTCATTTCTAATTTTTGACTGACCCATGTGGGCTGGATAGGGACAGCCAAAGGACCAGATGTGGCCTAGGGGCTGTAAAATACTCTAAGTCTGTATTATCCTATGCTTATTATAGTTTATTTGTACTTTTTAAATTATAATAAACTTACATTTATTTGTTCAGTTGGAAAGGCTCCAATTCCCACTCTTGTTGTGTAGGCTTTTACGACTCCATAAACTTCTCCAATATATTGAGGAGGAATGCCCAACCCAGTGCATACACCACCCACGGTGCAGTTTGATGATGTCACAAAAGGATATGTGCCTAGCAAAAAGCAAAAATTAGGACCACTGCGCTTTAAAAAAAGTGCACTTTATTTCAAACAGCTGTTCAACGTATCGCTTTCCTAAAGAACTTTAAAGATCAAAGAATCACATGAACATGTGCTGAAGAAACCTGAGAGTCTAGAAGGCTTATCAAGCACATTATGGTCTTCTATACTATTAAATAACACTTAGTAATAGCACTTATATAATGCTCCACAATGCTTTACAGCTCTGAGCAGTTTACAGAGTCAGCATATTGCCCCCAACAATCTAAGTCCTCATTTTACCGACCTTGGAAGGATGNAAGGCTGAGTCAACCTTGAGTCGGTGAGAATCGAACTGCCGAACTGCTAGCAGCAGTCAGCAGTCAGTAGAAGTAGCCTGCAATACTGCATTCTGATCACTGCACTACCATGGCTCTGTAAATATTGTTACGTTTAACATCTATATGCAGATAATGGTCCTTTAACAACCATCCATTCAGCAACTGTTCAGAATTATGACAGTGCTCAATGAAGAGACTTATAGCTGTTTCTCATACTTGCAGCAGCATCGTGTCCCCATAGTCACATGATCATCATTTGGCTACTTGACAAGCAGTTTGCAGTTATGATGGTTGCAGCATCATTGCTAACTTCCAACAAGCAAAGTCAATGGGGAAGACAGCAGGACGTTGCATATGGTGATTATGTGACACTGCTTAACAACTGTGCAGGATTCGCTTAACAATGGCAACCAAAACTGTTGCAACTGCTGTTGTAAGTTGGTGTGGTCATGTTTAGCAGTGGAGTTGCCAGTTCCAATCAGGAGGAATAACTATATGCTTGTAAAAAGATGCTCTACATTTGGTTCCGGAAGGCAACAAATTAAATGGTTTAATAAGCCAACTGAGAAGAAAGCACATCTCTACAGCACAAAACAAATTCCTTCTTGGAACTCTGCTCCTAATCTTTAGTCACTAGCATTTTAAAAGAGGTAGTACGTTCTCTTACTTTGACCCCTAAATAAGATACTCTGATACGGTTGGATCCAAATTAAGTCATAGTTATAATATGCCCATTGAAATCACCAGGTTCTCATCAATTTCAATTACTCTCAGCATGACTAAGACGCATACAAAATATGAATATTTAAGACTATGAAAATGGTAAACTAACTACCATTTCTCTCAGTGGTCTGTCAGGCTTCAGGAAATACATGCTTTATTTCTCATCTGTATGCATTGTTATTTTTCATCAATATTTATTTATTTATTTTATAATAATCTAAATCTTCTCATATCTACGTGCATGGACAAAATAATTTATTACACAGATTTCTACATAGCTAAACAACCATATATTATATCAAGTAACATACCAAAATCAATGTCAAGCAGTGCTGCATTGGCACCCTCCACCAGAATTTTCTTTGGAGGGCCATGTAGTGCTTCATACATAAAATAAACTCCATCTTGGACCATTGGTCTTATTGTTTCAGCATATCCCTGCAATATTCCATATATATATATATATATATATAATTACTATATTTCTCCTATATTGGCTAAAAGTTAAGAATAGAAGCATTGGAAACCAAACCAGAAAAATCACAATTTCTAGGCAATTGAGTAAGAATTATACAGACAGGTTGCCTGCTGTGATAGGCTAGTTAGACATAAGAATAAGATTGATTATATTTATCATGACAAATTCTGAAGTTTTGCCTGTTTAATCTGCAGAAAAATAAATAGCATCTTATCAGATTCTTTTGGATGACTTTGGGCACTTAAGGATCTGAACAGGATGTTTGGAAAAGTTTGACCATTCAGACTGGAATAGTTATCTCTCATAACTACAGATAGTCCTGGACTCACAACAGTTCATTTAGTGACCATTCGAAGTTACAGCATCACTGAAAAAGTGACATGACCATTTTTCAACCATTATACATTCCCATGGTCATGTGATCAAAATTCAGATTGTTGGCAACTGTCTCACTTTTATGACAGTTGCAATGTCCCAGGATCATGTGATCACATTTTTCTACTTTCTGACAAGCAAAGTCAATCGATAAACAAGATTCACTTAACAACCACGTTACTAACTTAACAACTACAGTGATTCACTTAACTATGGCAAGAAAGAAAAATGGGGTGAACTCACTTAACAAATGTTTCATTTAGCAACATA
>AZIM01000299.1:201553-213660 GCA_000516915.1 Ophiophagus hannah
ATCTTATCCAGCAGATATTGACCAAATTCCTCGGCTCTACCCTGCAGAGGATCCACCCTCACCTCCCGCTGTAGGAGGGAGCACGTGACCCCTCCTATCATCTTTTCCCAAAACATTGGAAAAGTTTTACCAATAATTACTTGAATATGAGCAATCTTTTACTCAAAACTGATTTCCTCCCTACCATGTGCACTTCTGATGCCATGCAGGGATTGATTCCTAGCGACTATATCAGTAAATACTCACCAGCGTAACCTGGCTTTAATAATAAAAGAGATTTTTCTACTCTATGATCCATTTGTATCACATGTCACCTTATAATCAACCTTAATATCATCTGAGGCCGATTCTGGCAGTTCAAAATACATTTAGAATCCAAATCCCTAATACAAAGGTGCCTTTTTGTTCATTGTTCAGCTTTTACAACCTTACTGTAATACTAATTCAGCAGTGGCAGTTGTATAACTGAACAAACATGAAGAGATTCTCACACATTATCTGGGCAGTAATGCGATGTCACTAAATTTGTCTCAGGAAAGATAATATATATGATTCATTGTCTAAATTTTACATGAGTCTGTGTGCCCATAACTTTATCGTTCTCACAAAGAGATAACAGCAAGATTTCTATTTGTGTGCTGTGTCATAAAGAGCTGCCATGTTCTAAAGTATAGATTCTATAACAGAGCCCCATGTGTAGATAGGAAGAAGGGAGCAAGATAAATAAATATGGATATTGGACATGGACTGGCATTCAAGTCCTCCACAGAATGAAAACCTCACCACCTGATCTGCCTCACCATGCACTGTTTGTAAAGCATATTTATTTTCTTCAGAGCAGATACCAGCTGTATAGAGGTACAGCTCTTATTGGTGCATCCCTTTTATACAAGCACAGTCCATGTGATATATATGCATGACACATATAGGGATCAGAGTGTTCTTATACAATTTGTGACTCTTGCACATTTGAAACTCAGTTGTGCATGCATGCTGTGTAAACTGATATTTTAAGCAAGAATAGCCCNATTTTATATGTTTTCTTTCCAGACTTATGCCACATCTAGTAGCAGAATTCAAGTATACCAAGATATATAATTACTTTTTCCCTTCTTGTACTTGACGCTGCACTTCTTGAAGTCCATCAACTGCTTGGTGAAAATCAAACACTGCATAGCAGAGGAAAAGCCGCATGAAGATTTGAGGGAGATAAAACAAGGTTTGATTTTCAAATATTTCATACAATTATGCTTTTAATGTTCTAACAATGAAGGAATCAAGCTGGTGTAAGTATTAGCAGCGCTGTGCTTCAAAATAAAGAAACTGCCCATGTCAAAACAATCTTAATTTTAATTTACCATCTGTTGCATCAAATATATTAAAATAAGAATTATTTGTTCATAGACAAAAATATTAAGATTGCTAAATTACCTTTTTTAATTAGAGAAAAGATGGTATATATATTTATGACTAACTGGAAATTCTTGTAAACCTTTTGCATGAAACAGAAAAAATGCATTTAGGACTTGTGATTTTCATGATTAGAAAAAATTGGGTAATTGAAAAAGCTTTTTTGTAACCATAGAGTAAGAGATAACTGCAATCATACTTGTATTTGCTGCAAAGGATTAATAAGCTTCTTTTAATTTCTTTTTATATTTTTTCTGCACTTTATTTCTTTTTTCTTTCTCTTTCTTTCTCTTTTTATGCTGTATTTGTGTTAGTTTTTATATTCTTGTTAAAACTTTTAATAAGAGTTATATAAAAATGATACAAAAATATGAATTCTTCCCAGTACAAATAAAATTAACAACCATATGAAAAAATTGTATGATTTGTTTTCTCTCTCTGAATACTACTTACCAAGATGTGCTCTGTCTGATATTATAAGTCTTTTCTCCCAGTCTTTTAATCCTATCAGAAGAAATGTGTACCAGTTAGAAGAACGTGGCTATAGAAGACTGAACAATCTACAGCAGTCTTTCTCAACTGGCAATTTGAAGATGTATGGACTTCAGCTCCCAGAATTCCCCAACTAACCCTTCATGCCAGTTACCCAGGATGAAAAACCTTGCTCTTAGAACAATAATACTCAAAAGTGTGGCATGCAGAGGCCAATATCACAACCTCGTAGGCCAAAGCCTGCTCACCATCAGGGACACATTTACAGTCACTAAAAGTGTCTTTCAAGGAAATGTAATTTGCCATCTCTTGATTTTTTTTTCCAGCCTTAACCTCTTGTCCACAATAACTGAGGTAGGCCCATGTTCTCTGTTTTCAGAACATTAAAATATCCTTTTAAAATAAGGGTGAGTGCCACTATTTATAACAAGCGCTATTTATAACAAACATAAAGAATAATATTAGGTACAAACCTTTCTTCTCATTTTTTTCAGCTTCTTCAAATAAGCCAGGTAAGTGTATAACCACTCCATTACCTAAAAGGTACACACAAAACTTTTGCTGTAAAGTCAAGACATCAAATACCGTCCTTAAAAGGGTAAGCCTTAGGCAAATACAGCTATTCTTATATCAGAAGACTTTGCAACAGATTGGTTTTTTCCAGCTTTTCTAATTAAAGTTTTCAATGGAGTTATGAGGGAATGGACTATTGAGTTAGGATCCATATTATAAGGAGAGACACTCTGCTGTGTCTCTCTGCCTTCTCCTCTAAGGAAGGGTTACAGAGATTGATGGCAAAGTTTTTTTCTGTGTCTCTCAGACAATCTGGCAGCTGGCCTTTATCTAACTGGAAGGCTTTGATTTACCTTTTGGCACATTCTGCCACCCTCATTGGATACCCTCTGCATTGACTGAGTGGCTGTCCCCCAGTTCCATTCATCCTTTTCTGGTCATTAGCGCACTTTCCCAGATTGCTTTGTGGATGTTGAACCACTTTGGGACTAATGAGCTTTCAGCAGTATTAACACTAAGCAGGCTATTTTAGGCTTACCAGACAACTTTTCTCTGTCCCATAACTAACACTCCATCTTCAATAGCCATTTATTGTCTACTCCAATTTAATCTGAACCTCCATTCCTCTAGAAGTCTTTCTGATGTTTTCTACAACTTGAAGCTGGCTTAATCCAGTATCTCCTCCTTTGTGATAGCATGTGGGAAAGACCTTGGGAGACTGGATCAAGATATGTTGCCAAAGGAATGGTCAGATAAGAGATAGCATAACCCACAACTGGAAAGTGGGCAAGGCAAGAGGCTCAGAAGGGTCCTTCCCTAGTTTCTTGGGCTATAAAGGATATGTGGTGAGACATGTATTTTCAGGCTTGCATGATAGCTTTACAGTAAAGTAGAATTATCTTAAGCCTGTTGCAATTTCTATCTTGTTTTTCCCACAAGACTGACATCAATTTTGTAACTCTCAAAGTGAGACATTGCAAGGCCTCAAACCACTTGTGGGCTATGCTGTATCTTACCTGACCGTTCCCTTAGTAGTATTTCTTGACTCAGTCTTCCAACATCTTTCCCAAATACCGGTACCATCACTCCTTCTCTTCTATGACAGAAAAATTCCTAAGATAATCTAAACTAAACTTTCAGCTTCTTGAGATCCGCAAAGAGGATAGCTTGCCCTCCCCAATGTTTGTTTAGGTTACAGCATGGAAATCTGAGTATAGGATAAGCCAGCAATGAGACATGGCAACTGCAGGTGTATCACAGTCTTTCGTCTCCAGATTATGTCTTGTCTGCTCCAAACACAAGACCATACATATCTAGCATATGCTCATTCATGGATACTGCAGCCAAGATTACATGGAACAGGTCCATGGTTGCCAGGGAGCCCATAAACTTATAAACTGTATAGATTCCTCTCCCAGGACAAGGAGACTGAATTTCCCCTAGATCAGGGGTATCAAACTGGTGGCTCCAGGCCAGATGTTTCACATGTAGGCCATGCCCACCCCAGTTCTGCAAATGGGAAAACCGTCGCGAAACATCACGGGACAGCAACGTGGCACCACAAGTTTGACACCCATGACCTAGATGATCAATCTTAGGAGATGCAGATGACCTTGAGATGACATCCAGAAACTCATGCAGGTTGCTGCTGGACTCCTAGCTAGTTTATCTCTATGGCCCAATTCCACATATAAGCATTTGTAGCCAGCTACCTTTAAGGCAATTCTCTTTGGTACTGTATTGAGAAAATCTCTGTACTATCCCTTCTGCCAGACCAATGTGTTGTAGTTACTGCAGGACCTGAAACTTAGCTAAGAATATTTTTGATAGGAATATATCCTGTCATCGCCTAATTTGGTCTTAGCAACACATGCCAGATCAATATATTCATCCACCACAATATTGTAGATGGACACAGTCTTTTATTCTACACTGACCTGGCATTTACCAGCAGCAGCTGGAGGCCAATGCACCTAATAGTGCCATCATTTGGGTCCAGATCTGGTGCAACTGGCTTAGAAGAGACCACTTCTCCTGTAATGGCAAAATGTAACTAAAATGTATGAAAATTAGACATAAAGTGGGATTTTTAATAGCTGTTCTATGTTCTTCTGAATATTAAAAAAAATTCAGTCACTTATGCTGAATTTTAAGTATTTCTTCATTTCTTTTATTGAAAAGGCAGATAAAATGTTAGAGTTTCCTCAAAATCTGAAAATGAAACAAGAAAATGCAGAGGTTGTTTTATCTTTAAATTCAGTCAGATTTAAATTCCTCCATACTGAGAAGGATAACACATAAATGTTGCTGAAGTAAAGAATAAATTTATATTTGGATCTTATGAGTCTAAATGGAATACTTACCAATAAAAGAAACAGCCTTAGGATTAATTATACCACTAGGAAAGAGGTGAAAATCATATTCCTTCCCGTCAACAACGACAGTATGACCTGCATTATTTCCACCCTACCAAAAATAAAATAAGATATTTAAGTAATTTTTCATTTATTACTATTGGTGAAGAACATATCTACTGCCAGCAGACAAAAAATTGTTGTGGTACTACAGCAGAGAGAGATATTATGTCCTTAGGCTCCTTGTCTACTCTTCCTCCATTCGTCATTTGAGCATCACTCCGGTTTCTTGAATAATATGAAGATATATGGATAGTAATAGGGTGGAAATAGTTCCAGACAGAAAATAGACTGTGCAACCAGCTTCTTGTTTCTCCTATAAATTGAAACCAACTAGCAGTTGGGCAACCAGATTTGTAGCTTGTTGCCATTGTTTATTTTTAATTTTTATTTATTTATACTCCACCTTTACTATATTTATAAATAACTCAAAGTGGTGAACACATCTAATCCTCTCCTATTTTCCCTACAAAAACTCTGTGAGGAAGGTTGGGCTGAGAGAGAGTAACTGGCCCAAAGTCACCTAGACAGCTTTCAAGCTTAAGGCCTCTCAGTCTCCTGGTTTTCTAGCCCGGTGTCTTTACCACTAGATTAGACCAAACTCACTCTTTTATATTTTTGTATTATAGTGACTGAAACTGACAATTGAAGGTGAAACCACAAGCAATAAAATCCTTGATACGTCTTATTTTCTGAATGCTGCAAAGTTTGATTACACTCACAAGAAGTTAGCTTATTTCAGCTTCAAGATTAGGATTACATCACAGCATTACAGATTTTACCACCCTGAAGCTGTGGTATAGCAGTGATGGCTTAAGGAAGAAAATAGTATTTAAAAACAGGACACCTTGTGATAATTAAAGGTTATTTCATCCATGGGTTGGAACAAGATGAGAGCAGTACTGTATCATGGAAAAACGGGCATTGCCAGGGCATAACTGTGTCCTGATAAACTACAAATCAGGCCATGGCCTTATAGTGTTACCGTTACATTAACCTTTTGAGAGAGAAGCAAATTCCTGTTAAATATTTCTTTTAACGTTTTGTTTGAGCAAGGTGTGATGCAACTAAACGAAAACATATTTAACCGAGATCCATAGTGACTACTTTTCATCAAAAGACTTGGCCTGCATGACCTGTCTGCTGAGAACAATAATGTCAATGTTAAACCTAAATGGTTAAAACCTGCAAAGCTGCCTAGACCTGAACTTAGCTGTGGCTAGTTTTAAATCAACCAGCAAATGGCCCAGGGGATTTGTTCACTGTTACACAGATCTATTTCATAAATTGGACCTTTTGTATCATCTATATCAGCATGTCAGATCAAAAGACTATAATGATGATACCCTCAGGATTTACTTAAAAGCTCTTATTGTTTTTTTCCCCATAATTTCATGTCCGCTACAGCAGTAGCAGAAGGGCTAAAAGACATTAACAAAACTGCAGCGAAAAAGCTTCCATTTCCTTTTCTGACATTATAGCAGTCTATTAACACCAGTCTGCAGACTTCTACTGTCTTACAGAACTAAATAGCCAAAGTAATTACATTTTGCTATTAATTTACCTGCAAATCTTAGAAAGCAAGGAGAAAGATTAAATGAATGCCATTTTTACTTAGTTGACTGCTTCACCAGTTACACAGAACAGATGATTTATATTGTATTTATTTATTTAACCCATAGCTGAGCTTGCAGCACAAACCAGAGCCTAGGAAGCCAACCCTGTTTTCTGATAGAGGTTCGGTAACTTTAAACTTGACCTTTTCATGGAATACGGGTGATCCTGCTGCAATTTTATAAGTACCCAAGGAGAAAACCAAGTTTAAAATAGCAATGTCACCATTTTTTTTTCTCTTAGGGCAAGCAGGTGCTTAACAGATGCTAGGTCCATAAGTTTCTATTTTGTATCAGTTTACTTGGCTTTTAAAAAGCAGCATGTGAAATAAATCATGGTATTCACATTTATTGTTGTAATCCCAGTCCCCATAAAATGTGAGCAATACTTTATGGATTGCAAATGGTACATGTGCAATTATGGCAGCATGTGGTACATGTTTGTACAAAATACTTATTTATGTATTTGATTTGTATCCCACCTCCATTAGTGTTTATACATAACTAGCTACCTTGCTGGTCATGGTTAGGCAAACACAACTTCCAATCAGAAGTTGTGACTTTGTTCAAAGCCTCTACATCTCACGATGTTCCCTATTATTCCAATCCACCTTTGAATATTGTGCATTGTGTGTGAAATGCACAATTTTCAAATAAAGGACTGGGATATGAGTTTCCATTATTTTTCAGATTCCAGCCTTCTCTGCTGCTGCTGCTGCTGCTCTCTGAAACAGCATCCTGTCAGCAGTATGGATGGCACCCATTCTCCTGGGATCCTGAAAAACACATCTGGCTCTATTCCCAAGCCTGGGATTAATGTATTTGGGAGTGGGAGAGACTGCTGTGTCATGGTTTATTGTGGCTATTTTTAATCCAAGCTATCTTGTTTTGTCTGTTTTTAATTGTTTCAACTCTGCATTAGATCTTGTAAGCTGTCAAGAGTCTATTGGACTTGGCAGTGAAATAAATTCCTATTCAGTCCTAAATTCACTGACAAGGACCAATCGTTATCTGTCCTTACACCTGAGGACTAGAAAAAATCAACAGTGACTAATACAAATAGAAACCTCTGAGACTTAGGCAGGTCATAATAAATAAGCATGTTTAAAATGTAGTACCTTATTCAAAGTGTTTAATCATTCTAGTTTTACTAACAAGATTAAGGTTCCTACATCCAAAGACAAAGAAATAGGTTGAAATGTATGGGTTTTTTTTAAATCACAGTCATCATTACCAGTTCATACCTGCTCCCATACTGCCATGCCTGGTCCCTTTCCCAATTCTTTACTACTCTGATTCATTCTGTATAAGGCCATGTCAGTTTAAGATTGCAGATTTTGGAAAATCATTAAAAAGCTTATAATAAGTAATTATAGTACTGTTATAGCAGGGGTATCAAACTCAAGACCCAGGGGCTGGATCTGGCCCATGGGGTGCTTAGATGTGGCCCACGGGGCTGCCCTGGAAACAGCAAAGGATCCGGCCCATGGTGCCTCTGTCAGCGAAAACGGAGCTCCGTTTTTGCTGGCAGAGAGTTGCAGCTGAAAACAGAGGTCAGGAGCCTGTTTTCACTGGCAGAGTGCTCAGGCACCCAACATGAGTGACATTAAGCTGGCCACACCCACCCTGGCCATGCACACCCTGGTCCTCCCAAGCTCAAACACAACCTTGATGCAGCCCTTAATAAAATTGAGTTTGATACCCCTGTGTTATAGGAACTGAGCCATATCAGCTCACCATTCTATTCCCGCATTGGCCAAACAGATGACCCTCAGAAAGCCACAGGCAAAACCTAAAACTTCAGTCTCCTTATTAAAGAGAAAGCCCAACTATGATCAATCAGATTCATCAAGTAAATGCATTCAAATATGGAACCCAAAAGACTGGATTACAGCTGTAAACTAAGTGAGTTACCTATATTGTTAGCCTACAAGATTTAGGAATTTAAACTTTGTTCAACACTGTTCTCTCGTGTTGATTTTTCTTTCTGGAGCTATTTGAAATGTTAAAATTATTTGAGGGTGTAGGTAACACTGTAACAATTGTATCATGATTATTAAATTTCATTTGTACCAAGTTTTCCTTCATTTGAATTGTAGGACTTTTAAAAACAGTTATCATGCATACCACTTTTCAAACCTGGTAGGTTAATAATATGCAGTTAAAGCAGCATATCTTTAAACAGAATGTTAGCCAGAAGTTATCCTTCTGATTTCCTGCTTGGCAAAGACTTCTATTTTTCAAAAGAATCACTTTTGCACTGACTTAAAGCAATTAAAAGTGAATCCCAAAGCCCAATGTTGTATCACATAAATTTTATAACAGGAATCTTCCTTCTTGTTGAAAATGTTAAGGTCGACAACCAACAACCCTTTCCTCCCCCCAAATTCCACACTTGCTCATTAATGCTTCAATCCCACCTATTTTGCCACATCACCAGCTCTCAGCTCCCCCTCAAAAAAAAAAAGTATGATTCCCTATACTCAAAGTTCCCCATTCCTGTTTCAGAGCAGCTGTCTAAAAAACACAGACCAAGAACAGATCGCACATGAAATACATTTGCATGACTCTTAGTGACTTACACAGATCTTTTTGTCTTTTCAGGAATAGAAATGTGGTTGCCATTGCCTTGTGCTGGGACAGTTTCTGCTTCCTGGTCTATTCTATAGCCCTGGTGTTTCCTGTCTGTCTTTAATCCAAGTATCAACCAGGGCTGACCCTGCTTAGCTTTTGAGATCACCCAAGGTTACTAGGTGCTCTCTTCTTTGTTACTACAATCTCATAATGTTGCCCTGGAAGATGCTGTGTATGCTAACTTTTCTTTACAACTACAGAATTGCTGGCAATTTTCATGGCAGCCAAAAAAGCACAGAAGAAGATATTCAACTACTTTCTCCATATGCTGTTTTATAACTCCATCGCCACATGGTAGCTTCACATTCTGAACCAATCTCTAGAATATAAGCAGATATATCATGTATCTAATTTGAATCAAAGAAAATAGGTAGGAAAGCTGTTTTCCAGCTTTAGGTATATTGTAGGATATGTTGCTGAGTGGTAAAAGACTGAACTAGATTATTCATACAGTTCCTTAGAATAATTCCAGAACAATTGCTTTAGATCTTAAAACAAAAAATAAAATTAAATGAATTTAAGTTATTTATGAGAACCTGCAATTAATTTAAAGCAGAATGAATGCAGAACTATTATTCAAAGTCCTGCCATATGTGTGTACTACACACCTACACATATATACATCAGCTTTGGTACTTTTCACTCTTTTGCTTTAATAATGGTGAAAAATGAAACTATGCAATAAGATATGTGAGTTCAGTACTTTACCTTTAATCTTTCTTTCACAATTATTCCAAACTGCTCAGGACAATATATACTCTTCATTTTCACAATAATCCTACGTATGAGGCAGACTACACCAAGCCTGGATTCACACACTATGCTAAGTCACATTTTGTTCAACCACAAAGGAATGCATTCATACAAGGTCTTGCCATAAGCTACTGCTTACAAACTACACCAAGCTGCAGTAGAATTTATTTGGTTTAGTTTAGCGCATTGTATCAAGCCAGTCTGAGAAAAAGTCTGTTCCTCTGGGGCTGCAGAACAAATTGAAATAGCCTCCCTCCGGGGCTACACTTATATAACCCTTAAGATCCAAGTGCTCAGAGAGACATACTTTCCACACGCAACATTGATCAAGTGATCAAAGTTGGCTTCAAATAATGTACCATAGCATAGAAGCATGAAGCCAATGAGTCCAAAGCAAGGCCTAATAAATCTCCCCTGTGCTCCTCCGCTCACCTTCAACCTTTCTTGCAGACAGCCGTCACCAGACACCCTGGCATATGTGCCACTCTCCAGACGCAGAGTTTTGGTAGGTTCGTCATGCTTGTCTGTACTTCCAGATCTTATGTCATTTATCACCAAGGATCAGCTATTTCTATTTATAACCCAGAACTGTTTTTCCCTCCACTTCCCAGATGGCATTTAGTTTGTAGCCAGTCTTAAAAAGCCTCCCTCCCTTTCTGGTGCAGCTTCATGCTAGGGTACATGGGTAAGAAAGACATGCATCAGAAGCAAAAGACAAACGAAAAAGGAAGCAAATGACAAAAACTAAAATAAATGGGAGTGCATTATGTGCAGAGGTAGCCTTAGACTAATGGTACATTTTCAGACTAGCCCACTTCACAAGGCTTACAAGAAAGGCCAAAAGAAATGTTAGTTGCAGAGAAATGACAAAACTCAAAGATAGGGGGGAAAAATGAATATTGAACAAAAAGAGCACTTGAGCCAGGATAGTCCAAACAGAAAATATTGCTGTGTGACTGAAAAATTTATAGAAAGTTTAAGAAAACACACATTAGGCCCACCAGCCAGGTGATCCATTTCTCTCCCATGTACAATTACAACTCATAACTGGATAACTTAGCTGGAATCGATGGGCTTTGTGATCCAATATTCTGAAGAGCAGAAGCACGGGAAGGATGCATTAACAACGTGGAGGAAATTTTAAAATAAAACGGAAGGGCATTTGAAATAAAAGAAACCAGAAGAATCAGAACACAGAAGCAATATGTAATTACCAACACTCCAGAATGCCCTTGTTTCTTTATTTTTTCATTGCACCTTAATCCACATCAGTGTCCCAACATTCCAGGGACCAAACGTTTCACCTGCGCAGGTGAACAAGTGCATCCTAAAAGCCACAGCAGCAAAAGCGAGCGGGGAAATTGGCTCCAGTGTAGCAGAACATGAGACGGGTCGACACGCGCTGCCGTTTCTGTCCCGGGGCAGCCCTTACTCACCTGGCACCTACAGACGAGGTCGGCTTCGGTGGCCAGGAGATCCACCACTTTCCCTTTCCCTTCGTCGCCCCACTGAGCGCCCAGCACCACCGTCACGCGGTTGCCGCCCGGCTCACTTCGCAGCCGCTTCAAACCGACGCCGAGAGCAGCGCCGGCGGCAGGGCGAGAGGCGCGATCATTGGAAGCTGCCACAGCCGCCCGGGTGCCCGACATCGCGCCAAACAGGTCGCTCCTACGAGGCAGCTTCAAGCAGCCACTTCGCGCGCTCCCCCCCACCCCCTCGCTCGCTTGTCGCCTTTTAAGGACACCGGGAGCCAACCAGAGCGCAACCAGCGCTTTGACGTAGGCAGGGAGGGACAGAACTCGCCCTCGCCCCTCGCTCGTGGGTGCCGTGGACTTGAATGGAGAGGGTGGGAAGGGGGGTTGCAACGATAGACATGCAGTTGAAACGGTGGGAAGGAAAGGGTATCCGCGGGGAAAGCGAGGGGCGGCTGCAGGCCTCGTGGGAGCATCCTTATTCGACCTGTGGCTGTATAAGGATGCACGCGCGCGCGCGCGCGAGTTGCGTAGTAATTACTGTAGCCGGATGAAGGAGACAGGTTTACAAGAATAGCAACAGCATACACGCGTTGAGGTAGAGTGGTGCGTATGATACACACACACACACACACACACACACCCACACACACACACACACCCCAAAAGCAATAGCAATAGCACTTAGATTTACAGCCCTCTCCAAGCGGTTTACAGAGTCAGCATATTTCCCCCCAACAATCTGGCTTCTCATTTTACTGACCTCAGAAGGATGGAAGGCTAACAGATAACAGATAATCAGAGTT
>AZIM01000299.1:245242-265304 GCA_000516915.1 Ophiophagus hannah
ACCAGCAGTTTTTCATTCAGTTGTTGTTTTCAGTAGCATGCATGATGATTGAATATTGCTGTTGTTTAACCTGCTAGAGATGTATATATGCTACAACTTTTATTTATTATTAGATTTTTATCTCACTTTTGTTTTTGGTCAACTCAAGGCAGTGTATAGTATGTATATATTGTTCACGCCTCTCCTTTTCTCCCTTAACAACAATTTTGTGACATGATTGGGCTGAGAAACTGACCCAGAGTCATTCAGTTGACTTTCATGCCTAAAGGAAGGGAAGATGCCATCTTCTGGTTTGTAGTCCAGCATTTAGCCACTACCAAACTGGGTCTCCACTGAAGTGGCTTATATACTTTGAAATAAACCAACCAATAAATAACATAAACACAGATATAAGTAAGGCTTGTTTGGGTATTTCATATGAACATAGCAGTTGTGTTTTGTGGATGTAAAATTATATATGAATTCAGCCCTTATGTCGTAATGTAATATTTCCTTGACGAATGCACTTGGAGAAAACCTGGAAATTGCATATTTTGCTATTTTCCTAAAAATATAAGGCAGAGCAAAACAAAACCTTTCTATGAAGATCACTTGGGAAATAATTTTATTTATAAAAATGATTGAATGTCAGGCTCCAAGATCCAGAGGAGATTTTATTCTAAATTGCCACTGATGCAATTGTGTCTCTGGTTTCCCCTTTTTATCATCTAATGAAATTTTCTGTACTTCCCAATGTTGCAATTGTGCAGATACTTCCTGCCTGTGCTTTACAACATTGTGAAATTCACAATGGCAGTGCTTCAGCTTGAAGATTCTAGTTTATAAGGCCCAATATAGGATCAATCTAATATCAAGATGATTCACACAATGCATTATACAATAAAGTCACAGTTTTAAATAAAGTTCCTTACATGATGATTCTTGTTTATTAGGCTGTTCCAGAATTTAAGGGCAGTATTTTGGAAAAAACTAACAGAGAAAATGAAGATTCCAGTGTTGACAAATTCAACCTTAGCACTTGTAAAGCACTAATTCAAACTAAGGTAAGAATAGGAATGAAATGAGCTTATTAAATCTTGTTTGTTCATATATTGCTTCTGTTTTTAAAAATGTATTGGCATATAAGTATGGATTAACAGTAGGCAGTCAAGCAGAAAGATCCCTAATCAAGGAATACCATAATCAAGGAATTACCAAAGAGAAAACCACACTCCCTACAACATTTGCAGCTGACGTTATTGTATATATATAGGAAGCAAACTCCATTCACTCTCACTTGATAATGTTTGATAATGAAACATCTGCAATAAACCACTAAGTTGAGAGAACACCAAGGACTCCACACATATTGGAAGCCTAAAATATAGAAAACATTTTTATGCCTGGCGTTCTTTTATCCGTGCTATAGAGACTTGATTTTAACAAGCCAAAAATTATATTGATTCTGGTGGCTGAAGCACATATCACTCACTTCTTAGAAGGAGCAATAGGAAGCATTTCATTGGTTATCTTTATAGTCTAATAGCCCACTTGTATAAGTTAAGTTTACTAAAGGTCTCTAGGAACTCTGTGGGTAAATATCTGATTTGATTTGGGCTTTAGGCCCATTTTCATGATCTAAATTGTAGAACATACTTGAGTCTGTAAATGTAAATCTGATTCTCTTTTATCTTGTCTCACTTATCTGTATCTTGTAACACTTCGTGAAGTCAATTGGAAATTCTACAACAGAATAAGGATAATTGTGGACATTTGACTGAGAGAAAACAGAGTGCGCGCACACACACACCTGTTCTATTGTATTTGGCAATTAGTGTGTTTCAGATAATCAAAAGCCCAGTTTTAAGGACCCTTCAATTATTCAATGAAATTTGGTGTAAGTGGATATAGAATAAGTACATTTGTATTCTCAGAAAAAAAACTTGGGATGGGATATCTCTTAGGATGCTTTATCAAACTATTGTTAGCAGCAGGTCTATGTCAAATATATAGTATATGCTGGTGTGTAATAGTTCAAAAGTACTCAGTTACTTTCTTTTGTTTTCCACAGCTATCTGTATCTCCTGAGCCAAGACAGAATCATCTGTTTACTTACAACTTATTCCTGAAGAAGACTCCATCCAGTGCAAATATGCAATATATAACAGTTTCACAAAAAAAGAGGTTTTTTACTGCACAAAGTTTAAGGATGAAAATGTTTAGCAGTAACGTTTGCTAGTGGAAATGTTTGCCATTGTATCACTTTTTTAAACAAATTTTAAAAAGAAATGTCTTTGGGGGAAAGTGTGCTTCATCCACGTATTTTATTTTATAGATATGGGTATAGTTTGTTCATGATGTCACTAATGAATAAATCATTAAATGAACAAACTAAAAGTATGCTTTCAGAGATGGCAAATGTGTGTGGTCACTCTTGCTCTTTTGCTAACATTTTTAAAACTATTTTAATTGTGCCTGTGTTAGAAACATGTGTTGTACTATCTTTGTACCCAATTACTCTTCCTCCAAACTTTTTTGGACAGATATGATACCTAGAATACATAGTGTATGTTCCTGCCTTGTTTTAATTTGATTTTTTTAAAAAATCAGCTGCAACTCCACTAGTAAGTCCTACCAACTATCCTGGCCCGGAGATGTACTAATTTGTGTAACCGCACATTGTCTACTCTCTTAAGTTTGCATTTGATTTCCCTTTTTTCCAATAATTTTTATATCTATCCTTATAGCTTTCTCTCTCCTCTTGCTGTAGAAAGGCGTGCGGTGGCTCCTGAACCTTTTTATGTGTCCTGAAGATCCTTCCATAATAATTTTTGTGTTGTTATGAGATTGACTAGCTGTAATGTACACCCTAAAATAGGCATAATACACTTAAGGCTGTACAAGAGAAGTCCTTCTTGTGACATACTTGTGAAGAAAGAAATCTGGGAATGTTTGATTTGCATTGCTCAACTGTCCTGTTGTATAAGCAAATACCTATTTTGTTATTCTTGTTTTAACATAGTTGAGTAGCAGGCAAACTCAATGGATGAAACCCATTTATGAGCATGTGTGCACATTGAAATGAATTGCTTCTGTTAGCACTGCAGAGTTCACTTTTTGCTATGTTCTTTCTCAAGCAATCCTGTGTAGCTGCTGTCCTCATTTCTATACTACTATATTTCCTATGTTTCATCTTGGAAGCCCGGCTTTTAAAACTAGAGCTTATTAAAACAGTAGTTTAGGTTCTTTTTATGAAACTTCAGGAAGCCATTTAATATTAGTCTGCTGATTTTGGTACAGAGAAGTTTGGTATCCAAGTCTGGCATCCCTCGTATTCAAATTGGTTTATACTTGTACAGCTTGCTGCTGCAGCTAGATACTTCAGCATCTCTCTTACTTTAATATCCAGGTCATTTCAAAATTGAGAAATGGCTACGAAAGTAGATTTTTCAGTATGGCCATTAATGTATGTGAAGTCATGTGCTTAGTTTCTACTATCATGAACCATCAAGTACTATAACTTCCCCTTGTTTTAGAGTAATTTCTTCCTTTTGTTTTAAAATGTTTGCAATTTATATTTCAGAGTTTCTGATAAATTTTATAAAGCCTTTTAATCCATACCTATTGGCTTACTACTAGCAAAGACTCGTGTGGCTTCTGACTTGCCAGGACAAATGCTATCTGGATGCAGCCTAATCTATCCTCTACCATGTTTACAGTCTGCACAGGTTCTTCTCAGTTAATGGAGTAAAACCTATTGAGCACTCTTTTGTGTACTACCATTCATTTTTAGAACAACAGTTCAGTTAAATTTGCAGCTGCCTTTGTGTAAGACAACGGTGAGAACCTGTGCTGCTCTAGACATTCCTGACTTACAACTCTTGAGTGTCCCTTACCATCAGTCACATTGGAAATGATTGCAATATTGAAAGGGTTCTTCAACCCTGGTTGAGTACTAAACAGCTGCGTCAGAGTTAAGCAGAGATGTTTCTACTACTGTCTGAGGGCTTGTAACATTAATAAATCTAAAGTTGACAAAACTAACAAATCTCTATTGACTTCTCTGTGTGTAATCCTGAAACCATCACAATCTGAGCCATTCGTATGAGTTGTCTCTGATGCAAGCGCAGAAATCCTCTTGATTACATGTGCATGTGAGTTGGCACTCCCATTTCAAAGGGCCCTAGATGGAACCAATTATTTGGACCCTGAGTTCAATCGAGGTCCAGACTGATGTATAGTAAGGTGGCATTTGCTGCATTTGAAGATATCTTTGGGCTTGGGACAGGTGAGGCAACTGACCTAACTCTCCTGGGTCTCTCATCAGCTTCCGATAACATCAATTGGGGTACAGTAACTTTCTAGACCAGATTAATTAATTAAATTTATATGCTGCCCATCTTGTTATCCAAAGTTTTGGGTGTTGGGACTGAAAAACACTGTTTTGCAGTGGTTTCCCTCCTTCATGATCAGTTCCAGTCAGTGGTGGTGATAGGGAGAGGTCACACCTTATGCCTGCACTGAGGGATGCTCAGGACTCTGGTCTCACACTTCTCTTTAACATTTACATTAAACTGCTGAATGAGGTTATCCATACATGGGGTGCAGTATTATTAGTATGCTGACAACATCCCATTATCTATTTCCACCCTGGGCTAGCCTGGTGATGCTGTTGAAGTGCTAACCAAGTGCCTAGAGGCTATGAGGTTTTGAATGTGGAAGAACTGACTTCAACTCAACCCTGATAAGGTTATTTGTATCCCACCTTTATTATTTTTACTGGGTGGCCCCTCTGGTGATATGTCTGGTGATTTGCACAGATTTGTCTTGTGTGTCAATTGCATCCTTTTTTGGGATGGAGAGGCCTAGTTCACAATCACTTCTTGATCACTTTATTATATTTATAATGCCACCCACCTCACAGTTCAAGGAGATTGAGCTCTTCTTGGAATGCTGCAGTGTGCTCTATATGGGACTGCCCTTGAAGGTTGCCTGGAATCTACATCTGGCCCAGAATGCAAAACACAAGTAGTGTAGGGCATCCTTAGGTTTGCTCATGTTACGCCATTGGATGAGCTGCACTGGCTTCCATTATAAAGCCCTATACGTATGCCCATCCTACTGGGTAGAGTGGGCTTCTCCAAAATGCCGCCATGTACAGTTGAGGGATCTAGAACAGTTTCCCACCTCTGTTCCTCCCTTGTGGCAGGCAAGCTCCCACCCTTTTAGCCTTCTGGAAGGCCATCAAGACTTGGCTCTTTGCCCAGGCATTATGGTCCAACGTTGGGAGCTTATGGATGGCTGTTGGGAAAACCACAGTATTGGGAGCCTTGGTGGCGCAGTGGTTAGAATGCAGTATTGCAGATTAACTCTGCCCCCTGCCAGGAATTCAATCTTGACTGTCAAGGTTATCTCAGTCTTCCACCTTTCCAATGTCAGTAACGTATTGTTGGGGACAATATGCTGGCATTTGTATACTGTTCAGGGTGCTGCAAAGCACTGGGGAGTGGCATATAAGTCTTAAGTGCTACGAGATGCTCAAGACAACGGTCTTTTTTACTTTGCAATTTTATTATTGTGAGGAACCCAGATTTGTGCACTAAGATGGGCAGCCCCACAACCCTTTTAAATAAATAAGCTGATCTCCCCAAGTGGCTTTGTACTAGCTCAGATTTAAAACAACCCATTCTTTAGCACCCAAATAGGGAACTTATGTGACTCCTTTAACTGGAAACCTGGGGCTTAGATAAGGAATTTCTGCATGTAGTCTAGCATAAGCTTACTGTTCACAACTTGTACATAAAATTTGTGTGCAACTGATAGTTGGAATGAATATAAACTCATGCCAACCATTATCAAATAAAGTAACAAATTTTATCTTGCACAACTTGAAATCAGATGTAGAAGTTCTACCATGAACATGTTTGACACATGTTAAAGGAAATCATTTGTCCTAAGGTCAGTCAACCACTCTGACAGCCACTGCACGTTCTTGCTGCTAGTTTGTTGCTTAAAATAACATCCTACTCTTTTTAGTTTTTTTCTTGCTCTAATGCAAGCTCCTAGGTGATGAATTAAAATTATGATGTGTAAAGAGGGGGACTTAAGGCCAGTGTGCAAAGTTGTGGTCTTCACGGCATCCTTAGAGTTATGTGATCAACTCCTGCAGGGGTGGGATGCTACCAGTTCTGCCAGGCTCTATAGAACTGGTAGCTCGGAAGAACAGCAGACACTGAACTGGGTCTGTGTCTGATGCTGTTTGGCGCACCCGCCCGCCTGGGCTCTTACCTGTCCTTTATTTCCTACTTTTTCAACCTCAGCTGCTTTGCGCAGCATAGTTGAGGTTGAAAAAGCAGTAAAAAAGTAGCTATTCAAATGCTGCGCACCCGCACGCAGCACTTATCAGCTGTCCGGGCGGCACAGCTTATGGTTTATTACACGCGCGCGCAGCAAAACGTAATCACCGAACCGGCAGTAACACTGGTTGAATCCCACCCCTGAACTCCTGGAGGCTCAGCTCCTATGTTGTAGGAAACTGCAATCACATGATCATAATTTGGGACCTTTCCCTGCTGGCTTCCACAAGCAACGTTGAAGGAAAGGAAAATCTGCAGGGATGGGGAAGCTCTACTATCCCTGCCCACAGCATCTCCCTACACTCCTTGCCTGTGATTCCCAGCTTTTACCACATAACAAACTGCATGGTTCTGGGTTACAATGGCTGCCAGGATTGCCATTGCTAAGCAATGCAGTCATGTAAGATTAAACTTTGGCTGCTTTAGTGATGGAAATTCCAGGTTTATTTGTGCTGTAACCCGAGGACTACCCATTTCACAAAAGAAACACAACTTTCAAATTAAGTGGGGCCTCTTTTTTGAAGCTAGAAGTTGACCAGAGGCCTTTATTTCCTGAAAAAGTGAAAAACAATGCTTATGGGCATTGCTGTGCTCAAGAATTATTTCTGCCAATGTTTTCAGGTAAGATTGGAAACCACTCTGGGATGTATTTTGAAGATGAGAAGGTTATGAAATCATGATTAGAGAAGAATGAACATCTTTACCTTCCAGGAAAGCTTGTATGTGAGAACTAATCCTTATTTC
This sequence comes from Ophiophagus hannah, assembly GCA_000516915.1. Taxonomy (NCBI): domain Eukaryota; kingdom Metazoa; phylum Chordata; class Lepidosauria; order Squamata; family Elapidae; genus Ophiophagus; species Ophiophagus hannah. The sequence continues at coordinate 252,322 of AZIM01000299.1, forward strand.
AAATCAGAACTCCTTTTGAGATGCCTCATCAACAGTTGGCAGCCAATCTACATGTTTCTGCCACTGGTACATTGCTTGTGCAGTTTAGATATTTGATCGTTGTATCTTTAAGCTTAAGAACTGTAGATGACAATCAATTAGATCTGAATATTTAATAAGGGTATTTTAAAAAATATTGTAGCCACAAGTCTGCTTTATCACAGTGCAGAGGGCCCTTCCCATTTTTAGATTAATTTTCTATATACAAAGAAGCATTATGTACGAACTGGATACATTCTTTTTATCTAATCTTTTTTACATAAAAGATAGAAAACATTTTGCAAAAGGGCCTGCTATGATTTAGATGTAACTGCAAATCTTTTATGTATATAAATACATTTCTACTGCCAAAGTATGCATTAAGTAAATAAAATTGGATTGACTTAGCATTAGTTGTAGAATCCAGCTTCATCATGACTCACATTGGGTGCAAGGTAAAGAACCAGTACTAATTAAAAGAGTGGGTTTTCAACAAAAGACTGCATTTGATGCTTGCTGAAGATTAAACATAAGGCAAAATCTTAATGCTCCACTAATGTTTGGAGGATTCCTTTTGTACGGTGAAATGGAAAGAATGAAGAGAAATAGAAAAACAAGATTGATACAGGATAGTGAACAATAGCCAGAGTTACATTCTGATGATCACTACTCTTATGAATGCATCACCCACAGTCTAACATTACAGTAGTTGCTTTGTCAATCGCCTAGTTTTCACTCTAAACTGCAGTCTTTGAGGCCCAAATAGTCCCTCAGTCTAAGACTAATCAGAAACCCTTCCTGGCATTTCTGCAGCTGGTTATTAGTATCGCACCATAAATGTTTGACTCTACTTCTCTTACAATGGCACTGGGCATTCAACTTCAGAGAAGCACCTTTTCATCCCTTAAATGCAATGCTACATATAACGCAGCAACTACATCAGATGACTCGAATCTCATTGCACTTCAAGTTGAGTAGTGGATTGGTTCCAACACCACAAAAAATGGGAGATGGAAATGAAAGGTGATATTGGTGCAGCTACTGTTATGCAATAATGAGATGCTCAATGGAGGGTTAGCCCCAATATATTATTTTACGGTGTCCAAGATAATCTCCGTGCCAAGAATTTACCATCAGAAAATGGCCATACTATAAACGGCTTCTACTGCAATTCAGCTGAAAATTAGCCAATGTGTATTCTATAGTTCAATTTTAAAACGTATCTCCCATCCTCCTAGAAAACTTACTTACAAATATTAGTGTTCTCAAAGGTAGGCATCTTTTTCTGCTGTCTTGTTAAACAAAAACCATCAGCTGTTATGAATATGCAGCCAAGTGGATGTTTTGCTTTCAATATAGCAAACTTCCAAGTTTAATTTGCTAACTTAATTGGAAGCAATGAGGAGTAGGTGGATAGACACACACATAAAAGTCTATCTGGTAGTAGATAGAATGGCCATGTTTTTTCTCTGTTCTTCCCTCCATTTTTTAAACTTATCTACATCTGTTGTGTTGCTTGCTTGATAAGTGGTTTATTGTATCATTTTCAAACTTAACTGGACTCCTCAAGGATGCAATGTTAGAACATAGAATGGCCATGTGTCTTCAGTAAGAAGGGAGCAGATCTGCTTCTATGACCATGGAAGAGTACAGGCTTGTGGTTGGAATGTCAACATTTTGGCAATGCAGAACTGTCCCCAAATGGTGCCAGTACTGAGACAGCCTGCCAAGTAGCACCAGAGCTGGGCTAGGACACGCTTTGTACACAATGAACTGAACACTTCAGCATATTATGTGCAAATGTCAAACCTATCTTGTGATGTGGCAAAAAACCAATTTCTTTAATTTGAAGTATAATTCTTATATAGGCAGACTACTAACTCTCAAATGGCAGCATGATTGGCTGGACTTCTACTCAATTAGACCTTTATTTGGCCAAACTAAGATTAAAAACTGCCACTAAGAAGATACAATCCATTGCAAGCACTTTGGACAACTAAAGTTCCATTTTGAGAAAAAGAGATGTACAAAATCAGAGCAGTGCTTAGGCAAGCCATATTCAACTCTTATAAATCTCGTACAAGCATGGTATATCTCCGATAACACACTATTATAAATTTCCATCATCTAGATTGTATGTATTTCCTTATAATACAGCATGTGCAAAAGTGGCCTGCTTTAAGTGATATATTGCACATAAAATCTAAAATTCTGTTTCAGAGAATTAAAATAGCTCTAACTATACAGAAAATACTAAATTGTAAAAAGCCATATTACCTCCAAATTGATGCACGTAATACTGACAAAGTTCTAAAATTGGGACAATATACATATAAATTACAGTTAAATACCATAAAATTTAACCAATCAGCAAATTGCTGTGTTTGCTTCTACCACCAGAAATATCCAAGAAAACTAAAAGATCTGCAGTGTTAGACAAAGCAAAGAATTAAAGCATTTCTGCTAACAGAGGTAGTGCCAGCCACATCCAACCAGAAATTCATCTCCGATCTAGAATATTGTAATAAAATGTAAAAAGACTATAAAATTTAGAAAAATAAATAATTTTAAACGTTTTACAAAATGCAAGAGATTTTGCTGCCAAGTATCTAGAATCTTCAATAAAGGGGAAGAGATCTGTAGTTCCTTAAATACTTTAAAAATATACTGTACTGAGGCTGCAAATCCATGTATACAACTTCAGTGAATGCCAATAAAGAATGTAATTTAATACTAAAAATAAATCTTTAGACTTCAGATGATGTTTCCCCTTATGAAAATCATTGTTCTGCAAATCCTTCAGATTAAAAATTGCACATTAAAAAGTTAGAAACACACGAGAAATACTCCTCATGTATAGCCTAAAAGAGTTAAAAAGATTGCACAATTGATTTAATAAATACTTCATTTTATATGACAGGCTGCCACTTTTTTTTTTTTTTATTTATAGGAATTTTAGGGAGGTTTTCAGAACCATTAAAGAAAAATGTCTGTAGCTGCCTTTCTGGCATAACTTTTTGAAGTTCATTCTCCTCTGGGACTTATCTTCAAACCAGCATTGTATGGCAGCTTAGGAAAATGCATCTTTGGGCTAGCAAAGGTGTCAGGACCCTACAAGAATTTCCATAATATGGTCTAAATCAGTGATATCACTTCTGCATATTGGGATGTTGTTTGCTGAGGAAGAATTACAAGAAGGGAATGTCTTCAACGTTTCTTCTGTTGTTGCCACAGACAGAGTTCTTGGAGGAGTTGGTGAGGGGCAATCAAAATCTGAATCATACATTGAAGTGTCAATATCTTCAAATATGTCATCAATAGCCAAGTCCTTCAAGTAACTAGTTGAATTTGAAATTTCAAAGGAACCAAATGCACATTCAACTCCTTTCAAGTCTTGTCTATCTTCTTCTAACTTAAGAACTGACATTTCAGAAGTCTTCAATTGATCATCTCCAGATCCAGCCAAGTAAGAAGGCGGACTCACATCTTCCATGAAGTCCAAATCTTTTAGAATAGAGGAAATGGCTGATGACATGTCATTATCTGAAACCATCAACAAGCTATTTTCAATTGGACTTTCCATAGACCGTGGTTCATAACCATATGATTCTGGTTGAATAATACCAGGCAATAAGTGTGAAGGCATTCCAAAGAAATCAAAACCTAAATAATTGGAAGGAGTAGTACTTAAACCACCCCACATGTTAACAGACTGTTGGCTAGTTTCTTGCCTCATCTCTTCTTGGATTTGTCTGACAGTATTGGCTATAAGGACAGAACGATGTAAATTTGGTTCCACCAGCATCTTATATGTCTGTAACTTGGCAAGGCAAACATTGAGCACCAACTGACGCTTGAGTGGGTATGGCAGGTTTCGACTGGAATCAAAGGCACTTGACACACCAGCCATGTTCTCTTCATAATCACTCAACTTGCGTTTCAAACCTTTTCCCAACATGAACCTGAAAGATAAAAATGAACCAATGAGCATTTCTGACTTTATAGTATTTATTTTTATCCGTTCATTTTCTATTCCTTCGTTTATTATGACCTTAGATGTGGGTTCATATACTTTTTCAGAAGGCTTCCCCCCTTGATACATAATTTGGGATAGATATAAAACATTAATATGCTGCATCTTCTTCATGTAGACTGATTAATCTTGGACAAGGGAAGGCATCTGACTTGGTCTAGCCCATAATTTGGGGAAGATGGAATAGAATTTAAGGAATTTTAAATTATTAATATCAGGAAAAAAAAACATTATGAAACTTCAATTTAAAAAAACAGGAATTTTGGCCAGGATCTAGTATTTAGCAGCATGTAGGCAAGAGCAATTGAAATCCTACAAACCTATGTCCCTGAAAAGTTAGTCTCTTTGTTCTTCCTCTGACAAGTAGAGAAAAAAGCCTGCATACTGTGCTAATAAAAACACATATGGTTAATTTTCATAAAGCACCTAGGATGAAAGATCATAACAAATAACCTCTTTTACAAGTTCTGATTTCAAAGCTAATATAAAAAGATTTGAGAATTCCTATTCTTCCCCTCTACTTTACCAAAAAGATAAAGTATCAATAATCAATTCCTCTTATTTGGATTAAAATAGTTAGGGAAGAGAAGTTGGACTCTTCAATGAATACTTTTAATATTGATCATGCTCATTGTCTTGGCCCCTCTCTGCCCAACTTAGAAGGCAGATTTTCAGTCTTGATGCACACCAAAAAAAATGGTTTGAGCTAAATTATTACTTGTTCTAGCTTTTCTTATATATTTTATTTTAAATCTGCAGCTTGGTTAAGGGCTTTAATAGACATTGAAGTTGAAGCAACAAATACAGTTAAACAGAAATATTTTTCAAAACAGTACCGTTTTCCTCATGATTATAACTACATAGTATTCAGAAAAGCAACTCCTGGCATATAAAAAACATCTCTGTTGAAGTAAAAAAGAAGAAACAAGGTAGAAGCTAAATACAAAATACAGCTTTTGGAACTCTTACCAGCCCTTTAATAGGAGCTCCATTCTGGATCATGTGCCTGAGAAGAAAGGAGGCCTTAGAATGGAGGAGTGGGCAACATTCCAGTCCACAATCAAACTGTTTTTCCAACATGGATGGATATACGGTAATGGAGAATTTTTTCCCCTTGAATTTTTTTTTACCTAGCCCACTTCTGTACCTGATCTTTCTGTTGTTGTTGGCTTCTTCCCCTACACCAGCTTGAATTACCTTGCTGGCAGTCTTGAGCCCATTCAAATAATTGATTTTCAATATTCCATTGGGCTGGACTGAAGAAAATGGGAATGAGTTGGAGTAGCAATCCTGCCAAAACTTCTCAAAGAGGGACAGGAAAGAAATTCTAATAGCCTTTCTCTGAGCCAGATGCATAGGATTATAATTACAGTTACCATCATCAGAAGCCAGAAGGCTCTTACAACCTCTCTCAACCCCACCTCATCCCATCTTTAGCATACAATTTCTTTCCAGTTTAACATTTTATTGAGTTATAAGAATGAGCCATTTTGGTAAAAAGTTCCACTACAACTAGTATAGATATATAGCCATGAACATCTCTGGTCCATGGCTATATATCTATACTAGTTGTAGTGGAATTTTTTTTACCAAAATGGCTCATTTCATGCCTTCCAAATGTTTGCTCACTATCGAAGAAACATCTCAATTCTTTTTCAATCACATGGTTTCATACTGGTATTAGACTGGGACAGTCAATTTACTTCCAGGTTCTAGAAGGCATTGTTACAACTTTTGAATCTCCAGGTTAGCTTGTCCTCAATCACCCCGTCATGAATGGTAAGGCTGAGAAAACTAACCAGATGCTCCAGCAATACTTCAGAGGTTATTCTACCTGTACTGAAGGTAACTGGCCTTCATTGCTTCCCCTAGCAGAATTTTCCTACAATAATGCTCTGCACACATTGATTACTATGATCCCCTTTCAAGCTCAGCATGGTAGACACCCAAGGGTTTTATCAGCAGTTTCAAGGGAGGAGGTACCATCCCAGGGGCAGTGAATTATTTTGCAGGAACAGCTGGCTACCTAAGCCCCATTGAAACAGCAGCCGGAACAGACAAACAGTCTGACAAGAAGACTGCAGATTCCCATTGATATAAAGGGCTACCAATCGCTGAAGGAGAGAAAGTGCGGCTCTTTACCAAATTTTTTGTTTCTCCTAGACCTTCTAAGAAGCTGGATATCAAGTTCAGAGGGCATTTACAGTCCTCCAGCAGATCAATCCTGTGGCCTCTCATTTGCAATTGCAATTGCCATGAAAAGTCCACCCAGTTTTCCACCATTTGCTGCTCGTCAAACAAAAACCTCCTAGAATCTTATGCTCATCGCGCCCAACGCCAACCGCCAGTAATTATGGAAGGGGAGGAGGAATACGAAATAGATGAAATTCTAGACTCTAGGCAAAGTGGCAAAAGCGCACAGTATTTGATTCAGTGGAAGGGGTACCCAGAATCCAAATGTGGATGAGAATATGCCAGGTATGACCATGTCCCTGACTTGGTGCAGCAATTCCACCAATACTTCTTTGAAAAGCCACAAACTTCCAAACTCCCAGCTCTCTGCCCTGCATTGCCCAAAGAATCTGTAAGTGAAGGGTTAATCAGACTGAGTGCATACCCCCAGTGGGACACTGGACAGTCCAACCATCCAGTTCTGGCCTTCACTTCCCAAGGGAAAGGAGGAGAAATCTGCTAGTCATCTAGATGTTTTACAGCTAGCATCACCTGCTTCAAAGTATTCTTTAGATGAGGGGGTGGATGTCTTCTTTGAAATGGCTTTGCTTCCTCCCCTCCCAAGTTCCTGTTAGAACTCAGATGAGGAAGAGGCCACGGAAGAAGGGGAGGGCTGTTTTGAAGATCCTATGAAAGAAAGGGAGGGCTGTTTTGAGGAAGGGGTGATATAGGAGACTAGCAGAGCCAAGGGAAGGAGTCAAACAAGGAATCCGTTCAGTCTTAGCTTTACCCAGGGGGAAAACCATCAGTTGAGAAGATTCCTATGCAAGGCTTGAGCAATAAATCAGTACATTTGAACTCTTCACCTTTGGACCTGGTTCTTTGTGCATCACAATTAGCTGACGTTTCAGATTATTTCTGAATATCACCACTCCCAGTTTTTTTTTCAAATAAACTTTCAGTTTTGGGGTAGTTTTCAAAACTGTCCAATTACTCACTCTGTTCCTGTTTACACCAAAAAAAGGTAAGTGCTATTTTTTTTTTCATATTTATAATCTAAGTAACCAACTGACAGGAAAAATGGTATGGAATAACAAACGTAAGCACGGATTGACCAATCAAGCTTTTAACAGATTGTGAAGTAAAATAACATACAAGTTTCAAGGCCTAAAGATAGCAGTCCAGTGATGAAGGTAGAATACCACCTCCCTCAGTAGGAGTCTAGATAAAGGAACAACAAAGATGACAGCCAGTGTGGTACAATTGCTAAAAGCATTGCGGATTTCTAGTCTTGCTTTAAACAACTGGGTGATTTGGGATCAATCATTTGCTCTCAACCCTAGGAAGAAGAAAAGAAGGAAAAATATTTCCAAAAATGAAGGACTGCATAGACTTGCCCATGTAGTTGCTAGGAGATAAGACTAAGGCACAATTAAATCAATAAATTCCACAAGGTTAGGTTTCAGGAAGACATATATCTGTTGGGTTCACATTTACATAATTCACACGTTAATTTAACAATTAAATTTCTGTAAATTTGGCGTCCCTAGGCCCATTTTAATGTGGTCTGCAAAAACCAATTAGGCAGCAAGATTTATTTATCATATACCAAAACTCTTACATGATCACTACTTAAAGATACAGTAGTTTAAGTTGTTTAAAGGGATATACTCTTACAGGTAACTGCACCTTCCTAATCAGAGCTCAGAAACTTAAGATGGGAGACCACTAAGAAATGCTAAGTCTGAAAACTGTACTAGGGCATAGTATTGCGAGTGTACCTGGGATGAATTTAAACCTATGACTTTTATCCATATCTTTCCTATGCTGGCTCTCTCTGAGAGGCGACATGTACTTCGATTTCTGTCCAGTCTTAACCTTTTTAAGGAAAAGTTGCTGAGGAGGGATCCAGAGGACTTTGGAAAAAGTGGATCATCTGGATCCCTTTCAGTCAGGTTTTAGATCAGGGCATAGTACAGAGATAGCATTGATCGTGCCTGTTGGTGATTTCTGGGAATGGTAGGTAGTCAGGATGTGTGTGTGTGTGTGTGTGTGTGTGTGTGTGCGCGCATGCGCGTGCACGCGCACACACACACTCCTTCTAGCTCTCTGTGATCCTTCTGTTGCATTAATTATGGTATCCTACTTAACTAAATGTGGAGATTTACAGAGGGAGGGAGAAAGGGGGTTTCTCCTTTCTCTGGGGATGATTCCAGTTGGTTCTGACAGGGGAGAAGAGGCCAAACACAGAAGACTTTCACATTGGGGTGCCTCAGGGCCTGATGCTCTCGCCCCTTCTATTTATAATCTGTAGGAAACCACCGAATGAGGCACAATTCGAACAAATGGTTACCACCTATAAAGCCCTTCATGGCACATGGTCTGACTACTATCTTAAGTACTGTCTATCTTGCCTTTCAGATCCCTTCACTCAAACAATGCCATCTGTTGGGACCTAGGAAGTGTGCCTTCTCTGTTATAGCACCTCCCCTCTGGATCTGCATCCCCACCCAGGGTTTCCACCTTGATGACACTGAAAACCTGACTATTCCCCCATGCTTGGGAGTAATGTTGAGCTCTTGTTTAAAGTTGTTGAATTAAATAGCTATCTTTTTCCCAGACATGCATTAAATTTGTTTTCATTGTTTTAAAGTGTCCCTTGCCATAAGATGTCCAGAGCTGGCTGGCCTCTAATTTGAATGAATGGATAAGTCATCAGAAATTTTTAAGAGAATCTCAAATGATATTAAACATAGTATTACAATAATATCACAAGAGAGATTTATAATAGCTTACTCTGTTTAACTGATGTGGAAATTAAACATTATTCAACACTTTAATTATACTTTAAACTATACATTGCATCTTGCATCTACTGTACTATTCTATGTTTATATGAACCCCAAACTTCAAATAGGAGAGACTAAAATGTTTGCATACAATTATATATGTGCCCCTGAGCTCTACTAATATATGTTTCATTCACCCTTTAATAAAAAGGTGATGGAATAACTTGTGTTGTAAAGGGCCATTTGTAGCTCCTAAAATCTTTTTTTCCTGGCTCTATAAACCATGACGCCAAAATTTAGCAGCAAATCAAACAACTATGGTGCAATACCCTTCTGTTTTTGGCAAGAAACAAAAAATGGGAATACAAGCAGTTGAAAAAGCTATTTTTTAACCTATCCTTTAACAAACACAATCCTTACTATGACATGTCACATTACTGCATCAACATATGATCCACTACCGTTCTTGCTTCAGTCTGCAATTGGTTGATTAGGATACTTAAAATTCTTAATTATGTTACTTATGAAATGATCCATTTGGAAGTTTAGCCACTTGAAACAAATTAACTAAAAAAATATCCTTTGGTTTGAAAAATAAATTTTGAAGTGTCCTGAAATTTTTATGTATATATTATGGCAAGCTACAATTCAGTCAGCTGTGAAAGGAAAAATGTACAACTGCTAGCACAGGACAGCTGTCAGAAATGTCGAACCTTGTGAACTTTTCAGTTTTACCTTGCTACAATTGGTGGCCTGGATTTGGAAAAACAGATCAGGTTCTAAATCAACAATCCCCAACCTTTCTGGCTTTGTGGGCCAGCAAGGTGGAGGGCCATGTGTGCACTCCATTTGCGTGAGCAGCAGGCACATGCACCTGCCACTTGCACAAATGTAGCTGCACACACACGCTCATCTGCTGCTCTAGTAAGTGAAGCTACACGTGCCTGTGAACATTCACCCACCGCTTCAGCAGCCCAGTTCTGAATGGATCGCGGCCCAGGGTTTGGGGACTCCTGTTCTAAATAGTGACTGGGGAAAAGAGAACCAGAATTGAGACCAAAACCAAGATGACTAATATTTCAAATGAAGAAAAAAAAGGAATTTGGAAACAGATAATCTCTTCTTACTATCTGCTTTATGCAGGAGAGTACAGGTCCATCAGCAGGAAAGCATTACTTATATGCCTTAACAAAAAGGCCAATTCCCACCTTAGCCAATATAAGCAGTCAAAAGGATAAGACATGTTGTGCCATGAGTCATACCTAAGGAACCTTTTCTGTTCCCAAAATTTGAAGACTTGCCCCAAACAAGAAGTGGATAAAAATTGCAAATCAACTACTGATGAAAAAAAATACATTAGTAAGAACATTAAAAATAAATTAATGAATATATTTAAAGTCAATATGCTCTGGTGCAACACATTTATGAACATTTGTGCATGTTTTGTAGGAAGTGAAACTTATTCCTACCATTAATTGCCTCCCAGGATAGGAAAGGAACTTTTTGGGGTTCTGTTATCTCCATGGACACAATAACTTCACTAGAAGGTTTCCAGCACCTGAAAAGGTGAGGGTACCAATTTGAACTCTTGTGAAAACACTGGCAAGACTAATCTCATCAAAAGTTATTTCACCTATGATAATGGACAACAATAATCTCTTCCAGCATTGCAGCACTAGATAGAGCTAAACAGGAAACAAATTGCAAGTACAACTTACTTCAGTTGGGCTGTGTAGTAGTCAGAACAGGCTTGTATCATGAAAGCAGCCATGACATTTTGAGCAAATCCTGAGCTACTCCTGACCAAGAAGCTCAGATCGAATACTAGCTCCTGCAGAATAGAGAATCCCCAAGAAAATCCCCATGATGCCATGACAACCCAAGGGCAGGTTCATAAAACATTTCTGCTGCTCTATCATGATACACAAACTATGAGCAAATCTGAATGAGAAAAGTTCACCCCTTCATCCCATAAGCAAATGTTTTGCAACTCAGGATAAGCCAAGGTTTCCAAATTACAGTAAAATGTAAGCTTTTAAACTGACTTGATCTGTCAAAACATTTTTAATTTTTCTTGAACAATTGTCTCCCTGGAACAAAATAATTACTAATTTACTGAAGCATGTTTATATATATTATATTATTACATAATTGTTACACAATTATATAATTGTAGTAGCATTATTTGGAATACATGTCAACATTTTATGAACAAGTAATACATTTTAGAAATTCTTGCTATTATCTCCTTTTTGTAAAATGCATCAATTAGAACATTTCCAGGGAGCACGGTTGGGGAAAAAAAGCAAATGCAGAAATTAAGAGTTCCCATTAGTTGTTCTGACTTCCATAACCTGAATTATATATTTGATTTATCTGAGCCAACCACTTTAATTTAAAACATAATAAAAGGGAAATTAATGTGTTTTTGAAAGAAGCCAGAGATGTTATATTTTATGTTTAAAGACACATAGCATGTAATTACTGTTAAATAATTTGAGCTTTAAAATAACTGAAATAGTTGGTACAGTCAAAGTAATCTCACAACTATAGAGGAATTTGTCTCCTATGTTTTAGGTTGTTACTATTGCTCATTTAATCTGAAAATGAAGTATTATATTTATACTGATATTAAATTTGATTAATAAAAATCAATTACATGTTTACTTAAAAATGAGCATTATGCTCTAAACCTATGAGTTAGCTAAGTAGTATTTTCATTTCTAAAATTTACAGAAATGAACAAGATGAGTGTACTTTGTATATGGCTCAAGAACAGCTTGAAAGCACACAATACAGACTGTAGGAAACAAGCAAGTTTGAATTTGACTAATGTCCAGGGGTATTCTACTGGTTCGGACCAGTTTGGTAGAACCAGTTGTTACGATTCTGCGCAGTTCACAGAACTGGCAAATCACACCACTGACTGTCCCCTCCCACTCACTCCTTTTCGCACTGCCTGGTGAGACTTTCTTCGCTCATTCACCCAGCTGCCTCCCATGCGGCCACTCTTCTTCACCTGGCCTGAGAAGGTAAGGCTGACAGCAGGGGTGGGGCCCTCCATGCTTGGCCAAAGGGGGCTGCTGGGGGGAATGACACACAGCAAGGCTTACCACTGCTGCCGCATTGCTACCTCGAACGGCCTACTGCCACCACCGTATTGCATGGGCCAGTGGAAGAGGGCGAGCTGGTGGAGGGGTGATACTGGCGGCAGGTGGACTGATGCGCACGGGGAGGGAGGGGAGCGCATTGGGAGATTGCGGCACCGGAACCCTTTCCTGTGCTTGCTTGCTTCTCAAGCCAGCCTGGCCTGCGAGGGAAGCAAGTGGGAGATCACCGGTCGGACTAGCGAGGTGGAGGGGTGGACAGCCCTTGAGAGAGCGCTGCGCTGGGGTGCTGTGTGCTCTTGGGCCTCCCCCCATCTCTGCTTCTGCAAGGCAGAAAGAAAGCCATAAAAAGTCTTCACCTGAGCCCTCCTGGGGCCACTTTGAGCACATCCTCCACAGACCACTAACAGCCCAAAGCTGGTAGTGCCAAGGCAGCCCACACCTCCTGCTGCTTTGGGCTTGGACTCCCCTCAGGAGCTGCAAAGCCCTCACCACCCCTCTGACGCCCATCGAATCTCCTCCCAGTATGCTTCTCTTCCCCCCCCCGATGGACAGAGAGACACAGAGAGAGAGGGAGGAAGGGAGGGAAAGAGAGAGTCAAGAGACAGATAGAGGGGGGAGGGAGGGAGGGGAAAAAAGAGAGAGATAAGAGACAGAGAGAGAAAGAGAGAGATAGGAAGAGAGAGAGAGAGAGAGAGAATCCACACTAATTCATTACCTGTGAGATATAGAAAATTGCCACTGACTTAATGTAAGTGCTTTTCTTAAATCTAGTTAAATAGAGAATTCATAGTGTTTAAAAACAGAGAGAGGTATATGTTAACATATCACATATGTTAAGCAAAGAGACTTGAACCTGGGAAA
>AZIM01000299.1:274863-287468 GCA_000516915.1 Ophiophagus hannah
CAAGAGCCGTTACTCCTCCCCCGTGCAGGAATAGCCCTGGTCTCAGAGGAAGGAGGGGCGTGTGTGCGCCCACTCTTCCTCGTCCTTCTCGAGCGCTCCTCGCTATTGGTCAGCCACGCCCCACCTTGCCCAGCAACCGATTTTTACTGGCTTTCTGTTCGCGGGGTCGGCTTCGTCTCGGAGAGCAGTTCTGAGTTAAAAGAGGGCGGGGCTAGACTTGGGCGGCCGTCCAATGAAATATTCACCCGCTACTTCTTCCTCCCTCCTTTCCCCCCCCTCTCCTTTGCTCAGCCGCGGCTTCTTCCAGAAGGTCTTCGCCTCCCTCAGGGAGGACGGGAGCGGTTTTTTGATGGTGGAAAAAGGGCAAGTGAGGCCTTTCGGTAGCCGGATGTGGACGCGTTTATTTAGAGACAGGCCTTACTCATTTCGGTGGGAGCTCCTCCCTAATAACCACGTTTAGGAATACCGTACAGCCGTATAGGCAAATAATCCCCATTTATCCAGGGTTTCTCTCGTGGCACTTTAAACTCCCTCTTGTGAAGCCGCCTTTTACACGAGTTCACCAGGAAGGAACAGTGGGGACGCTGCCTTTGAGAGAAGGCGGCAGTCCTGAAGTATCTCAGTCATTGAGCCCGATTTTAATCACATATGGAAGCAAAAAACGTAGCGGGCCAGCCCTGAAGTCTCAAAATAGCTCACCTCTCCTCTGGGTCTAGTAGCCTAATGAAGCTTTGACGTTCCACAAGGATTCATCTTGAACAGAGTTAAATATCTCAGGCTGCTTCTTCAAGGACGATCCCATTTCAACAGAGGTGCTGAGGAAAAGTTAGTTAATGGCGCCGGTAAGGGCACACACCTCTTAGTTAAATGGAACTTATACTGAAAGACTGCAGGTGGCAGTTCACTGTATTTCCATAATTATAAAATGCTTTGGGTGGGTGGGTGTAGAATCAGATTTGGATTGTTTAAAATAATGGTTGGCTTTGTGGGAGCAAGTTCTTCTGTGAAACAGAATCCCATCACAGTTATTATATTTGACATGTTTCTTTGCAGATAAACTTGCTTTACATATTACTGACATGTAGTTGAAATTGGACAAAAGTGTGGCCCACAGAGATTTGCTGTCCTAAATTTCAGGTCAAACAGCAGCCACAATGTCAGAGCTGAGGAGGTAATCTTTAAAAAAAAATCTTATAAATAGGTTGTACATTTGAGATGATGGAATGTGAGTTCTTGCAGATTGAGGATTTTTTTCACCTACTACCATTCCTGAGGATCTGGACTTTGTTTCTAGATGGATTTTGTTGATTCCTCAATTTTTACTATTGGAGGATTGAACCTCGATGCCTGTGGACTATGGAGGAGATGGATCTGAGAACACTTAGAAGTTTATGCATTCCGTGATGTTGAGTTTGTTTCAGGTACTCGTAAGCCTGACACACGCAGGTAAACATAACCTTCATGTTACCTGTGCCTCAGAGCAGATGCTGTGTGATCTGAACATTAAATTATTATTTTGAGTATTTGACATGGTTGCAATCTAAGACCTCCATGAGAGGAAGACCAATTAAGATGGTCTGTCCTAAGCATCTTACAGATCTTGATAAATTCTTGTAGGGTTGTTTGGATTTCCCAGTGACCTGATAGATAAAATAAGATCTTACAAGGGAAGGCAGAGAAATTGTATTCCCTATTTTTTTTGATAGGGGTAATTGTGGAAATTACTTCAGCTACAAAAAAATTAAGGTCTCTTAGACCTAAATAAATCCTTTTGGGGAAAATTTGAGAATCAACTAATACATTTTCCTTATTCATATAATATACTAAACTATATCCCCATGGTTCATTTTCTTTTGTCATGCTACATTATGCATAAGAATCATTGTTAGGAGAAAACGTGGTGTTGGTTAGGATAAGCAAAACATTCCTCTCCCTAAATTACCTTCCCAAACAATAGGCCATGTCAGCTCAGTGATAAAAGAACTTAGAAGGCCAAGCAATGTTGATAAAGCTCAGAAAAGATACTGGGAGGCAAGCAAAGGCTTTGGGAAACAAAGCCTAAATATAAGATAAGCCCCAAAAAACAATTCTTTAGAAAGGAACTATGTACTAAAATACTCTTGTCAATAATCATAGCTTTTTTAGTTCTACACTGTTAACTACATAAAACTGCCCCATATATGCATCCACCACATAAAACATTCACATGTATGTTTAAATCATGTTGGTTAATCATATTTTTATTTTTATTTGCCTAACCCTATATAAACAGTTTCATCTCCGGCTCTTTTTAGGTTTCATTTAATTGAGTAAAGTCAGAGAGAAATTTTGTGTGCTACTTGAGGGAATTCTTTGTTTCTTCCAAAACAAAAGGTTTTCTTAGACCCTTAGTCCCTTCTCTTAAACAGAATGTTCAGATAATCAAGAAATATTCAGATATTAAGAATGTTCCCACATGTTGTTTTGCCACCCCATTTGGTTCTGTTAAATAAATGCACACACAAGTCAGGAAAAGAAAAAAGGGTTAAGAAATGCAGATTAACATTAGTGATTCATACCCTGAAAATTCTGTGATACAAAAGCTTTTCAAGTACTGATAATAAATGGCTTCCATTTAACATTTCCATTGTTTCATAATGCATACAGTTAGTCCTTGATTAACAACAATTAGGACCAACAACTCTGTTGCTAAGCACAAAATCACATGACTGTGATAGACTTACAACTTAAGGTTAGGGGTCAGGGTTGTTAAGAGCTAGGGTTAGGGTTAGCTAAACACTTACAGTGTTTGCTAAGTGCAAAATCATGATCATATATGATTTTATTTCTGCCTTCTGTATAAACTCTGCTCATTGCAAGCTGGTTATGAAGCATGCAAATAGTGATCAGGTGACAGGGAGCAGTGGTCATAAATGCAAGGATTGGTCACAAACCTATTTCTTTAGCACCATTATAACTTTAAATGTTGCTGTAGAAGGCTGTTGATAAGGATTGTTGATTATTTTACTCCCAAATGTATCTCCTGCCAATTGTAAATGATCAAGAAGAGTACAAAGCCAACAGTTGTTTAATACAAGTATATGTGAAAGAATTTCAGCCAACAATAATTTAAGTAGATGTGAACGAATTTCAGGGCAGAAACGGTATAATGCTGGAACAGATGCTTTCAGAGTACACTGCTCAAAGTTCATATTGTCCAATAATGATGGTGATTGTTAACCTGATCGTATTTCAACTGGTTTTTCTTCACTTCACTTTTGAAGGAGTGGTAGTAAACTACTTGTTAGAAAGCAGATGTGTATGTCCAGGTAGTTTAATCCTTGCATTTCAGAGCAGTGTGAATTATCCAAACATTTTATAGTATGGTCCTGTCCCCTGTGATGACAGACAATTGTTTCCCCAGTTTTCATGCAGTAGAATACTGCTAAGTTAGGAGATGAGGATGCCAGTTTCACCATGGTGGAAATAGAAATAATTTAGTAAGGGACAGAAAGTTCTTTACTAGATCTTCATCCAGACTAGCAGAGTTTTCTTTTGAAATAAGCCAATTGGAGCTGTTTTTTCCTAGCATTGGTCAACCATTCACAATTTCAAAAGGAGAAAGATCATGTTTTCTGTTAGGAATAGTTTTGCCTATGAAAATTTCCATATGTGGGATGACATCTGGCCATTAGAAACCAGTATTTGCAGTATTTTTGGCCAACTGAATTTTAATGTCTTTGTTCCACCTCTATATACAGACAGAATTTTGTGGATTTGGGATGTGGATCTGTAATTTTATAATCATACTTTTGTAAATATGGCATCTGACTGCTGAAATAAGCACCCATGCTAGAATCTTATGAGAGAAGCAAACCCCATTTAGCAAAAAACAATAAAAAAACCAGTTAACAGGTTCTTTGCTACAGTGGCATCCACACAGTGATGGATGCTTTTCTGAAAAAGTACAGACAGTTATCAACAAATAACAAAGCCCATTCTTTTTGGAATCTATTAGAATGGTATATAAACTCTATCTTCCCTTAAGCTTTCAGACGTAAACAGATACAGAGTTTACCTTGTACCAGCATGTACTGTATGAGGTTTTACATGACTTCCAGTACCACCTTCCAGAAGAGGGGATAAAATTTAAACTAGATAGAGGCTAAAAGTAATGTATTGTATATAATTCCAAGTACAGTGTTCATGAGCAAGAACTGTACTGCATGGAATAAGATCTGGCTATGGGTCTCTGAAAATTTCTAATGAGGTTGAAGCTACTTACGTATTCTTTCCTGGTGATCAATGTAACATTCCTTTTGGGTGTTCTGCAAACTTAGAAGGGTTCCTGTGCTTAAGATTTAGTGACTGAGAAGATAACTTCTTTGTGCAGAAGTCAAGAGGACTTACAGATGCTAATTGTCTTGATGGATAAAAGGAGCATACTAGACTATGCACTTGGATGCACACTTTCCAAATGGAAACAGAGATGTTGGAAAATTCTGAGATCAGAGATGTTGCTGAGGGAACCAGAACTCCTTGGTACATTTTGTATAAATTGCCATTTTTGTAGAGATTTAATGGCTCAAGAGCCATAAATATATTGTATAAGTTCAGATGAAATTTCACTGGCAAGATCTGTAGCTGGGATATGACCTACTATACTCTAGGACCTGAAATATTGGAGTCAGTAATCAAGAATCAGGTAAGCCCCCTTGCATTTAGGATGTTCCCTGTTGAAAAGCCTGATCCTGCTTACTGTACCTGTACTCAATATAAATCTTGACTCAATGTTTCCCATGGTCAAGACTTTCACGCAGATAAAAACATTTAGGGAAGGATCAATAATTGGGGCTGTCCATCTCTACTGATTGCCCACAACAATCCATACCTCAATGACCACATGTCTAATAACTTTCCACAGACGTATTGCCAAAACTTGTAACACCAATTTGAAGGAGAACTTTCTCTCAACAATTTCAGCCAAGAATTGTTTATAATGGAGACCAGTACACATTTTGGTCAAAGCACAAATTGTTTATTATGGTACTAAAGGCAGAAAAAGCAAATTTAAAAGGGGTTGGAATGCGAACTCCATCATATAATTATGCAAATTAGAATATGATTTACTAATACCACAGGGTTAAACACACTACATGTGAACGATGCATATGGTTTGCAAAATCAGGAATACAGTGGTATCTGTGGTAACCTTGGAATTAAAAAAACAACAACGGTGTATTGAGACAAGAAACAGTATTTTAGTAATGCAGTTCTTTCTAAAGAGATAATTTTATGGGTTTATCTTATAGTGGCCTTGCTTCCCAGAACCTTTGCTTCTAGTATCTTTTCTCAGCTTAATCAACATTGCTTGGCCTTCTAAATGTTAAGGTGACATCGTCTATTGTTTGG
Source organism: Ophiophagus hannah (assembly GCA_000516915.1). Taxonomy (NCBI): domain Eukaryota; kingdom Metazoa; phylum Chordata; class Lepidosauria; order Squamata; family Elapidae; genus Ophiophagus; species Ophiophagus hannah. Next base: position 280,255 of record AZIM01000299.1, read on the forward strand.
AAAGGTAATTTAGGGGGGGGGGACACACTTGGCTTGTCCTATTCAACATCTAATTTTCTCCTATGATAGTATACCTATACCTCAATAAAGTTTTCATCAAAGTTTTCATTCAAAGTCCTTCATACAATGATAAAATATAGACTTGATTATACTGTTAGATGGGCTCAAGATGAATAAATGATCTATCCTTAGTAGCCTAAATTGCAGCATGACTGCTGGTAAACCAGCAGGTTTTCTTATGCAGTTGGTTGGCCACAATGAGAACTGCTGGACTAGTGTGGGTCCAATAAAGCAGGGAATTGCTTATGTTTTTATGTCACAATTTTATGACCGCATTGGAAGGAAACATCAAATGGAATGCCACTGGGCCATTTAGAGTTATCTGTTCAGTTCTGGATACCACACTTCAGAAGGAACAGTGAGAAATTGGAGCAAATTCAGACTAGGTTGCCAAGATAGTGAAGGGTTTGGAAACCAAGTACTGGGAGGAACAGTTAAAAGTTCAGGGTAAACTTAACCTACAGAAAACAGAACTAATTACAGTAGGTGACCTCTAACATCCTTTCAACCGCCTTCATTCTATGAATGCAGTTATGACATTGAAGATCTAGGTGTTTTTCCCCCAACCTAGCTGATTTTTAGAACTATTGGGGGGAAGTGCTAAAAATACAGATAATCTTTGTTTAGCAACCAGGACAAACTTGGTCATTAAGCAAAGCTGTCACTAAGCGAAAACGCAACTCTCCTTCTGACTTCCTTCAGCTTTACTTTACAGACCTATGAAAGTCATAAATGTGAAAATTGGTCACAAAGTTATGTTTCGTTTGTATCTGCAAAAGGTCCCTGTACAAGGAAATAGCTAAATGAGGACTACCTGTTATTCAAGTTGGGCTTTGTGGACAGTGAGATATCAGGGCTGTGCAGAAATGATTTGGAAGAAGCACTTCAAACAAAGCATGAGCATTGCACCTTTCTGTATTCATTAAAACAGTCCCAACCTATTCTCAGGTTTCTGAACAAGACTAAAAGCAAATGGTGCTTAAAAATTTACTTTAATGACACTCAGCAAAACAGATACCTTTTTTAAAGCTTGCATGGAAACTGAAAAACATAGGGCTGTTCTAATTGGTAGTAGTGATGCTGTGGTCACATTAGTGCAAAGTCCAAAGCATTCTTCTCCATGCTACTGCGAGAGCCCAGGATGGGTATGACTCCTCCTGATGACATCATCAAGCTGAGTCTGTCTAGCATAAAAGTAGTAGCCTGTGGGAGAAACCCCCCAGCTTTGACTCAGCTTCTTAGATGACTATAAGCTGGTGTCTCTGAAAGCAGTTTAGTCAGCAGCAAAAGCAAAAGCTATCTTCATCATTGGCAATAGTTCCTGGGGAACTGGTGCAGCTGTGCCTTCAGGAGAGTGGGGCTCCACTCTCCTGCAACGCCGAGGATTCGACATTTTCTTTAACCAAGGGAGACTGTAAGTAGGGAGTAACCCTTGATCCTCCCCCCCAGTCTTCCCTCAGCAATTTTGGCTGCAATGATTGTAACGATCACATTGGCGATAACTGTGCCTCTCAGCTGATCGTTAAAGCCGTGGTTTTTCCCTTTACTGCCAATTTTGCCGTTCAGGGCTGTTTACAGCCTAAGGAGCGATTTAACCCCTGCGTAGCCTGTAGCTCTTGCAAGCGGCCAATTTGGAGGCTGCTTCTTCAACCGCACGTGGCGAGCGGCCATTTTGAAAGCTTCTTCTAAAGCAAGTGGCATTTTAGGTGGCATCATCCCCCAAAGGCCAGCTTCTACCATTCATAAGTCCCTATTCAGGCTATTGCATAGGCAACACATAGTGAGGATCGCTTCCAGCACCTTTTGTGTCTGTTTATGCATACAATGGATCAAGACAAGGTCCACACAGAGCCTTCAGGCCTGATCTCTCAAGGGCCCCAAGCTGGCAAAAGAAAGAGGAGACAATGCTCCCAGTCTGTGCAAAGGGAGGTGGCGGCCAAGATTAGGGCCAAGGCTGTGGGCCCTAAGAAAACATCCCAGGCCGAATTAAAGGCAGAGAAACGAAGACATGCGGCCTTAGAAAGGCAGTTCAACAAAACTATTGAACAAATGAGGGATCAACTACAACAGGCTTCCTAACCAGCCAATCCTCTAGTTGTTCAGCCAGCTACTTCTAGGGAGATGGAAGATACCTCAGTTCCTCTTAGCCACCTCCAATCCTGGTCCCCAGAGCGACCTGAAATCCAAGCAGGGCCTCAAGACTTGAGCAGGTCAGGTCCCAACTTTGCCCAGACTCCTTGGGATCTTTCTTCTTCCTCTATCCCATCTATGGCCCAGGGCAGCTCTCGATCAAGACCAGAGGCTACTTTTACACCAACAGCAGCAGGTCTGTGGCCCTTGGATCCTCCATCAAGTGGCAGACCTTCTGACATCAAGGAAGTAGTCTCCATAGCCATCAGACAGGGTCTGGCAGAAGGGCTTCAACATATCTTCAGGCCTTCAGACAGACCTCAGCCTTCCTTCCCGGCCTTTCCTCTAGCTCAGATTCCCCAAAGGGGACTACCTCACCGTGCGGAACAAAGGGCCCATCTTACCTATGCGGAAGGAACGGATCTCACTCAGGGAGATTATGTGGAATCATCTGAGCGCAGCCCCTCCCCTGATTCTGATCTGGAAGAGGGAGAAATTTGGGACCCCAATCTTTCAGAGGAAGAGGAAGATCTGAGGCCTTATCAACCTCCCTCAGCTTCTGTATTCAAATCCGCTTTATTCAAACCTCTCCTACACAAGGCACTGGTCACAGCCCAGTTGTCAGTGGAGGAAATTGCCCTTGAGCCTCAAGTGGTACAATTGGGACATGGGGATTCCCTCTTCTCCAAACCCATTGTTCATTCAGAGGTCCTTCCTTCCCCCTTCATCTTTCTTGACTTAGTCAAGGAACAATTTGCCTTCCCCACTGCAGGCCCCTGTCCATCGTCCCAAGATAGGCAGTTCTACAATGTGGGTCCTTCCTTAGCTATGGCTTTGGCAGTTCCCCCAGTAGACGCCTCAGTTGTGGCCTCCTTCTCCTCAAGCACTCCAACTGAGCCTGAGGACGTACTAAAGGCGGAGGACAAATGCTCCAAACAAACATTGAAGCGTAACCATCAAGCCTCGGCTTGGGCCATCCGGGCCTCAACTGCTGCATCATTTTTTACAATCCACTGGCTATACCAACTTCAAGGCCACATACCTCCATCAGATTGTAGGTCGCATCAAGACCTCAATAAGATCATAGCAGCAGCAGAGTTCTCGGTGGACGCCACCCTCAACGCCGCCAAGTTCTTCTCCAGGGCCATGGCTTCATCAGTGGCAGCCAGGAGACTGCTATGGCTATGAAATTGGTAAGTGGAGCCCCGACGAAAATGGAAACTAGCTTCTGCCCCATGTACCAGTGAGAAGCTGTTTGGCGATGCTCTTGACCCATTTGTTCTTGAAACAAAAGTCAAAAGGAAAGTCCTTTCATCAACAGGAAAGAAGGCAAACTTCTGCCCTACTCCATACCAGCCTCCCTCATTCAGGCCCAAAAACGCTTCTCGCTTCTCCAGACCTCAGAGAGCATATTCTCAGCGTCAAGATCAATGCCATGAGGCAACAGGCAGACAACAAGCTGCGGGTAAACGGCCCTTTCGTGGGGGAGGGGGTCGCTCCTTCTGTCGCTCTAAATAATCTCTCATTCTCCCCATCAGAGGTCATTTGGCCTCCTTCGCTTCCAGATGGGAGGAGTCAATGACAGACGCCTGGGTACTCAATACAGTAAGGTCGGGGTTACAATTAGAATTTCTATCACCACCCCCCAGAAATATTTCTGCTCTGCCCCGTTTCCCGGGACAGTTCACGGAAGGCTCTTATGGAATCAGCCATTAGTTATCTGGTCAATATAAGGGCCATTCAACGAGTCCCCGAACTACAACGTGGACGTGGGTTTTATTCTCTGCTTTTCGTGGTCCCTAAGGCCTCGGGGGCGGGTGGGGGGTGGCGAGCCATTCTTGACCTNCAGACTCTGCATTCTATTCTAGAGAGCGTTAGGGAGGGTGATCTCCTCTCTTCCATTGATCTCACGGAGGCTTACCTCCACATTCCCATCTGGCCTCATCATTGCCAGTTTCTCCGTTTCTGTTACCAGAATTCCCACTTCCAGTATCGGGCCCTTCCTTTCGGGCTTTCGTCTGCTTCAAGAGTCTTCACAAAGAAACTGGCGGCATTGGTGGCTTCGCTCCGGTCTGTTCCAGTGAGGATCCAGTGCTACTTGGACAACATCTTGATCCTGTCGTCCTCCACCCACTCTGCCCATCAAGATCTTCAAACCACGCTCCATTACCTCCAGTACCATGGTTTTTCCATCAACTCCAAGAAAAGCCATCTCTTCCCAACAACCAGATTGCTCCATCTGGGACCCATCATCGACACAACTCTATGCCAAGTTTTTCTGTCTCCAGCTCGAGGACAGAGCCTTATCGAGATCATTTGACAGGTCCAACGTCAACACACTGTCTCCCTGTCGCTGTTGTCCAAACTTTTGGGCAAAATGATCTCATGCATAGGCATCGTTCCCTGGGCATGGCTACACTCACGGGCTCTACAGTGGTTCCTGCTCCCCTTTCAATGAGCAGGAACCAGTCACACATCTGCCAAGTTCCTGCTCTCTCTAGAGGTCCGCCGTTCCTTCAAGTGGTGGCTTTCCCCAGCCCTTTCGAGGAGTCTCCATTTCAAGGAACCGGACAGACTGATCATCACCACTGATGCAAGTCTCCTGGGTTGGGGAGCCCACATGGAGGGACTCATGGCTCAAGGGAACTGGTCCCAGTTAGACAGGACCGGGCCCATAAACTGGCTAGAAGTCAGAGCCATTTATCTAGCCCTGAAACATTTCAGGGACAGGATAGTGGGGTCCCATGTGCTAGTGTTGACAGACAACATGGCTGCAAAGGCGCACGTCAACCGGCAGGGGAGCACAAGGTCCAGGGCCCTCATGAGAGAAGCCGAAAGGTTGGGGAGGTGGTCAGAGAGGCATCTGCTATCTATCACAGCAGACCACATCTCGGGAGTTGACAACTCCCAGGCCGATTGGCTCAGCAGGAGCCTAGTCGACCAGGCAGAATGGTCCCTTCCCCAGTCCATTTTCAGGGATCTCTCCCTTAGGTTCGGGACCCCAGAGGTAGACCTCTTCGCCTCTCCCCAAAACGCTCAAGTCAACAGGTTTTTCACCAGGTTTCCTTGTCAGGGAGTGGAGGGGACCAATGCACTTCGGAGCAGATGGACCACCGGTCTCCTCTACGCCTTTCCCCCTATTCCCATCATTCCAGCGGTCATTCGGAAGATGTTGGAGGAACGGGCAGAGCTGATTCTCCTAGCCCCCCATTGGCCCAGGAGACCCTGGTTTGCAGATCTGGTGAACCTGTCTGTAGCCACTCCCTGGAGGATTCCAGACCATATCATCTCCCTACATCATGAGACCCTGCTCCACCTGGATCCCCATTGGTTCAAATTGACCATGTGGCACTTGAGCGGCAACTGTTAAGGGAAGCCAATCTCCCAGACAGGGTCATCCTTACTATCCAGGTGTCTCGTAAATAATCTACGATGCAGATGTACGACGCCACCTGCAGGGTTTTTTGTCATCAGTGTCACAGGGAAGGTCTCTCTCCTACATTAGCGGGGGTACCACAGGTCCTCCGTTTCTTCCAGGATGCCCTAGGCAAAGGTCTGGCTCCTAACACTTTACGCCATCAAGTAGCGGCTCTTGCTTCAGTCATCTCCTGGGATTCCTTTCCTTCCTTGTCCCATCACCCTTCAGTTCAGAGATTCTTAAAAGGGGCTTCCAATCTCTGCCCCCCGGTTGTCAACAGGTTCCCATCCTGGGACCTTCACAAGGTCCTCCAAGGCCCTAACAGAACCTCCCTTCGAACCCCTCAGAAAGGTGTACCTTCAATTCTTGACCCTGAAGGTGGTTTTCTTAATAGCTATCACTTCAGCTAGGAGGGTGTCAGTGTTGGCTGCTCTATCTATAAGACAGGACCTCTGCACCTTTCATGACAATAGAGTTGTTCTTCGTTTAGATCCTACCTTTGTACCCAAAATAAATTCTGTATTCCACAGATCCCAAGACATAGTAGTTCCTGATTTTTGTTCCTGTCCACATCATGTCCTAGAGCGCAAGTGGCACACTTTAGATGTTAGAAGGGCTCTTAGAATTTATATCAAACGCATTTCAATGTTTAGGAAGACAGAGGCTATGTTTGTATCCTTTTCCCCTTCCCACTGGGGGAACAAGAGCCAGAGTTTTGATAGTGCTACTGAGCCTGCTGTCTTGTCTTTTTTTTTTTTTACAACTCTTCCCTATTCCATGAGTGTTTATATTCACATCACAATAAGCCAAATAGCCATATTTTATGTAAAAACAGTCAGTTAATCAATCAGTCATCTAGTCAACATCCTGAGCCAAAGTAAAAAAAGTTGCAGTGGATGTAGGAACCTCAACATTATCTAGTATGTGCTTTGTAATCTTAATGTTTATATGACAGAAGTACCATAATTTTTCAAAGGCAGTTTGCTGGCCTTCTGCATCATAAGTCAGGACTGCTAAGCTTTTTTGGGCAGAAAAATAGAAATTAGTATGCTTTTGCTATATTTATGTTTTGAGAAGAAATCTGTATATAAATTCTGCTATGAAAACAATCTCCTTTGAGATGAGCTCAGCTCCTTTTGACTTAATATACCTGTGTACTTGTCCTTGCAATGATATGAAATTAGTGTGCCATTGCATTTATTTCTAGACACAATAAAATAGCATATCAAGGATATTGTGCTGTATCATTTACTATATGTAGAAAACTACAGCCCTCTCTCCTTGCCTCACACTATTCAGCAGAAAATGGAGCCCAGTAAAACTACTGTTTATTTCTGCTAAAAGTTTAAATCTGTACACCACATGGTACTTGTATGAGTCTGGATTAAAAGATTGTGGGAAATCAGTTGCAGTGGTTTGTAGAACATGGTTTATGGTTTACTTTCATGAAGCCAGTGAATTCTGTCTTATTCAATGACTTTTGTGCCATGTCAGAGGTGGTATTTTCCAGTTCTCCAAACTACTCAAAATTTCTGCTAACAGTTCTCCAGAACTGGTCAGAACCTGCTGAATACCACCTGACTGGCCCTGCCCCCATCTATTCTCT
>AZIM01000299.1:287706-298438 GCA_000516915.1 Ophiophagus hannah
AAAAATTTTGAATCCCACCACTGGATAAAACCAAGGTAAGTGTATATTTTACAAAAGACAAATGATTACTAAAGATAAATGGTTGACTTCCTAAGACATGTCAGAATTTTGTCAAGGAGAATGTAGAATAAAAACAAGAGAAGTGTTAGTAGTAGAAGGATATACATGCCAATAGTTTTTTTATCTAAAGTTAACAGAAAGATTTAAAGTAGCTACCAAACTTTTGGTTTGAGTAATTAAGGCTGAATTTGAAATGGAATTGTGTACAAATGGTTAACATATAATTGTTAAAATGTATAAATCTTTTGCTAAAGTATGAAACAGAAGAACAAATGGAAGTTTGTAATGATTAAAAGTCTAAAATGTGGATTACACAAATATTATATACATAGATCAGTGAGAAAATATGTGGTTGGAAGGATAAAAATTTACAATAAAGAAAATTTTTATAAAATGATGTATTACTTGGTGTATATCAGTGGAAAAACCATTTTAATGTGTAAAGATTCTTCAAACTTATGCTGGAAATGTAACCAACAACAGTCATAGTTGGATGTTTAAAATCAGAAAATTTTGGGCTCAATTACATTTACTAATACAGACTATTTTAAAGATTCGTATACAATTGAAAACAAACTTTTCTTTTGGGATTGATGGATAGATAAGCAGCTGGGGAAAAATCATGCAATGTTGGTTTTATATATAATAACTGCAGCAAGACTATTACATGCACAAGGTGGAAGGATTTGACTTTACTTGCAATGTAGGAATAGATGGTGAAATGATGGAACTTTCTAAGATGGCCAAATTGACTACTTTAGAAATAAAACATTGTCTAAGTTTAATGATAATCGGAAACCATTTATTGACTTTTTGCAGGAAGTAAAAAAATAAAGTTATGATGTATGGTTTTCATTAAAACAAAAGTATTATAAAATATAAGCAATGATGTAACCATAGAATAATAGTCTAATATATATTTATACTTATAACTGCTATAAACGAAAATTGAAAGTCACTTCATTATAATCAGTAAAGGAGAATATTTGTAGCTCAGGATTGAAATGAGGGGTTCTTAGTGATTGTGGAGCTTGGTCCTAGGACTGATGATGTTACCTAGTTTGGGTAATGAAAATCTGCAAAACAACTATGTTTAGAGAGCACCAAGGACCCCTCATTTTTTATAATCTCCCTTTTTCTTTTGTTTTTCTGCACGTCTATGCTTTTTTTCCTTTTTTCATTCTAAATATAAGTTCCTGATATTTTTTATTGTTTTCAAAAATCTAATAAAATTCATTTAAAAAAAGATTTGAGATCCTTCACTTTTTAAAGGAAAGTGCTATTCTTTAAAGCTATTGTCCAGCTTTGCAGAATAGAAAATTGTGTATTACATAAGTATTATACAAATATGCAATACTCCTACTTTCCAAGATGAGTACTGTGCCATTCATATAACTATATTGCACTTGCATCCCCTTAAAAAACTTGCACCATCAGAATATCTTGGCACAATTGGCTATGGCAAGCAAAACTTGTGTGTGCACTTTTGAAATCATTTGTAGAAAGCAATTCAGTGAATAATTAATCAATGCTATGACTCAGAGTAAATCATTGCTAAGCAACAGCCTTCATAGTTTTATATACTTGTAGGAAAATGTTCAAGATAACCTTTTTTGTATGTATGTATATGTGTATACGTATGTATATGTATATGTATTTTGTATGCATATATGTAGATGTATACCCATACTGTCATGGAACTTTCATTTCCAACTTCATACAATCAACAAAAACAAGTTTTCCTATATAGTATTATGTCAAGTTATGAAATGTTCTGTCATGCATTCCTTTTTTAAAGTACTTATTGCAGTGCTGCATACCCAAAGGCAGATAATAAAAAATCTTGCAGTCTCTCCTGATTGGAGATGGTAGTTTGGGAAAAATTTTATCACTCATTTTGCTGACTTGAACTAAGAATCTAGTTGTGTGTCACAAAGTTATGTAACCAAGGTCCAAGGTACTTTTGTAGGGGAGGGGTTGTGGGCAGTTTGAAATAGAGCAGCTCCACTGCCTAGTTTGCATTTTTATGGACTTTCTTAACAATGGTTTAATTTTAAGGGAAAATAGTTTGTAGGGGAAGGGCTGTTAGCATTTTGAAATGGAGCAGTTCCTTTGCTTAAGTTTGCATTTATTGATAGATGGACTACTTTCTTAACACTTTTAATTTTTGAGCGGGGAAATGATAGATACTTGTTGACATATTTTGATGTGCCCTCAAAAATCTATTGGAGTTCAACTCCTATAGTTCTGTCATGGTGACCTTAAATACATTAAGAGACTATTTCAGCTCTTATCATTTATGACCAGTGGAACAAGGATAGTGAAAATGTAATCCCAACAATATCTCGGCTAATTATCCAAGAACCCCACAATTTTTGTAATCTACTGTTTTTTCAACAAAAAGGTCAGAGAGACCTGATCATAGAATGTTGCTGTGTAGTTTAAAAGAGAAAGGGTTTAATCAGTTGGTATTGTATGAAACTGCTCAGTGTTTATGAGTTAATAAACTAGAGAGGTGGAGTTCAGTATATGATAACTTTCTCTTCTGGAGAACTAATTTCATTTTCAATTATTATTTATTTATTCAATTTCTATAGCCACCCATCTCAACCAATGACTCTGAGCAGCTTATAGTTCTAAAATTATAAAAACAAAACAATGTTTTAAAACAAAAACATCCAAAATAGAATTATATAGCAACTGAGATAACCAGTTAGCAGTAAAGCCAAGAAACAAAGCCCTTAACATATTAAGAGCTGCAGTCTCGGTTACAATTATCTTACATTTCCTACTAGTTCTGAGTTCTATTTTTTTCCTGTAAAAAAGTATTACAAAGACAATTTTGGAGAAACACTCATGGATAGGCGATATTGCACTTAATTTGCTTCAAGGTAGTAAAATGGTTTGTGTAGATTGAACCTTGTTTTTCATTATGCAGCTTTTCTCATTTTTTCTTAAGCTTCAGTTATATACCAAAGAAAGACTGCAAGGGATTTTTTCTTTTCCCTCTAGCAGCTTGGGAGACTTCAGAGTGTTGGAAAGATAGGTAACAGAAAGCAAAGCCAGCACCCTCCATTGCTTCCAATGGTAGAATAACAAAAAGCATCACAACAGAAGTATAAGATAGGGAAATGTACCAATAAAGGAGAATATTTGTAGCTCAGCATTGACGTGAGGGGTCCTTGGTGCTCTCTGAGCTTGTTTTCTTGCAGACCATTCATTACCCAAACTATGTAACATCTACCAGTGCTAAACAAGCCCTGATGTTACCTAGTTTGGGTAATGAAACATCTGCAAGAAAACAAACTCAGAGAGCATCAAGGCACCCCTCATTGAGAAATGTACAATTTATTGACTGTTTGTTCCATTACTGTTGATAGGTGATCCTAAGAGATAGAAGCTATCTACAATATAAGTCCAATAAAAATAAAAAATAAAATACCATGTCATTAGGCGAATGCTGCAGTCATTAAGTAAACACATTCATTTGAATGAACATTTATTTTCTGGAAACTGGCAAAAACATGAATTGTGACTAGGTGACCATAGAAGGTTGCAATGAGTCATACAGCTGACCCACTCGATATGCTGTCAAATGTGTGTGTGTGGGGGGGGAGTGGTACAACCATATACAATGCCAAGGAGTACTTTACAGACTATAAAACATCCATTCAATGGCTGTAGTAACTGTAGTGATCTTAAGTACTTCCTGTAATAAAGAAAATAAATTGCCTTCACTATTCTTTTGGACATAACTGGGGCCAAATCCACCTACTGCTTTCTTTGGCTATCAGACCCAAACTGACCCTCCCAACCTTCAGAGGAAACTCCCTGCAATCAGAAAAAAGCAAGTAAAAGAAGCCTCACTTACCTGATCATAGTACAGCCTGAAGTTAGCCCTAAAAAGGGAACTGAAACAGTAATAAGTAGTTCCCTGTTAGGCATATGAATTTTGCATGAGGGCAATGAGATGGTGAGCCTAAAAAACTTTTTATAGCCAATGAAGCACATACTGGCTTCTTTTGGGTAGCCTTTGGCTTTCACAATTTCCCAGTGTTCATTAGCAGTAACACCTTGTTCTTTAAACTTTTCTAAACCCAGTTAGAACATACATGGTCTAAATTTTTTTAGTAATGTTTTTAGTCATGTACATGGCATTTGGCATGTAATTACGACTGCAACATCCCAGTCACATGATCCACATTCGCAACCTTTTATGCTGACTTCTGCCAGCAAATCCCTGGGGAAGGTGACTGGAAGTCGCAAGTCATGGTCACATGTCATACTTTATGACCACACAATTCGCTTAATGACAACTGGAGCTTATTGTCATCATTAATTTTTTGTTTTATGCCTGTGTTGCTGGTCCCAATTTTTGGTAATTAAGGACTACCTGTAGTTCCTTTCTGTATAGAAAATATTGTTTGGACTGTATGGTAACTGGTTTTGTAGCCATTTATATCCTTTTCTATGGTGGTATTACCATTAGGAATGTGATTTATGACCTCTTTGATGTAATGCAGGACTAGTCTATAGTTTCACGCTGTCCAGTTTTCAAAAAATAGCATTTTTGTATTATCTAGTTACAATTTTTCTGTTTAGCATTTTGGATTTTGATATGGAAAGATCCACAGCTTGTGAATAGTTTACAGAACAAAATAGGGTGAAGAACCCCAACACTAAACTAGATATAAAATCCTGTAATGTTATGTTCTTTAAAGATTCCAATAGATTTTCTCTAAATCAAGTGTGTCAAACTCGCGGGCCAGATGTGTCACATGCTGGTCACGCCTACACCCGGTTTAGCGAAGGGGGAAAAAGTTGTGACATGTCACGTGACAATGTGTCGTTGCGAGTTTGACACCCCTGTTCTAAATCCTGTTTGGATAAATGTAACATTTTACCCTAAAAAAGTAAGAATACTTACAATAAATATTTTCTACTTTAAAACACTTCATTAAGCTACTACTCAGAAAGGAATTTCATCAGTCCTGTTCTCACAAGACCAAAATTAGTATACAAAAATTACTAATATCAGAATAGTCATTTCATATTCAACTTTAATATAAAAAGATATTAGTCACTTTCAAATGTTTAAGAAAGATCTCCTTACAAATTGTGTGGTCTGGCACAAAACTGAATTACAAAATTAGACAGTACTTGCCAAGATTAAAAAACATACAGTGCTATATTCAAATTAGCTGTTTCAAAAGCACTTAAATTATTAAGGCCACAGTCATGAAGCTACTTTCTTATAAGCTGCCCCATTAAATCTCAGGAAGGGATAATCATGCAAAATGGTCTTAAGTTCTAATATATAAACCAAGACAAAAACATTTAATGATGTACACAGAAGACATGGATCTTTATGCATAGAGCAGTTGCTTTAATTGTGCATAATGAACCTTACTGGTTTAAAAAGTTATGGTTAACTTCCTTTACATAAAGATATACTGCATCTATGACCTTATGCTGGGAGAAAATGTGTCCAATATTTTGAAATCTATATTTGATCTCAGCATCACCAGAGAAATCATTTTCAAAGAATTTATTTTAAACAAGCAACCAATCCAATTTTAATCACAGGAAACAAATGCAAAATAGCTAAAACTGCCTGTGATGGTAATAGTTATATTGATATTGAAGCAAATGTTTATCTTTCTCAAAATAATTTAGTACTTTTTTTTCTCACCTTGCAATTGTTTTACCTATATCACCAGTTAACAAGGAAAAAAATTGGGCAATTTATTGTAAATAGTATGCACTAGGATTTTAGTAGATAATTACATGCATGTTGAATGCATGTTTCTTTTAAATAATTTGCTGAGATATGTTTAAAAGGACTCACAGGAATGCACATTTATAGACTGGCAAATAGAACAATTTACGTTTGGAGAACTCAAAGGCCTCTGTAACAGTTGGTTAGTAATTAGTGCAATAAAGGGGTGTTTTCCCCTAAATATAAAAGTAAATGGTAAACTTCAGCCAGTAATTTGTTTGATGACAGTTATATAAATATTTATAAATAAAACCCATATAATTTATGCTTGAAGATAACAAAAAGATGGCTTGAACTGAAGTTTACATGCATCAAGAGTTCCTGAAGCCTATTGGAAGGTCTTCTTCAGATGTTTAGGTTTCAAGAATAACTTGATATCTAATACTCTACTTCAAGGCTGAATGCTGATAACAGCTCAGCTTGTAGTTACAATTACACATTTCTACTGTACTGCACTATGCAGGGAAAGTCAGTTATAAGGGAGAAAAGTCCCTTTTTCAAAACAATTAAAAAATACAACTGCAAATATTTCAAGATATTAAATAAGCAGTTTTGAGACAGAATTCATAGCAAAAATATATCTTCAGAAAATAGCTATAATATTCTGAACATTGATACTTAAAAAACAATTTTAAAAAGAAAAACAAAAGACTAAGAAAATGAGAAATTGCTGCTTTACAATTTTTCAAGAGCTCATGTGGTAAATAAACTTACAGAACATAGTAGTAAGTATTTATGTGAAACTAAGGAGGAAAAAGCAAGCATTTTGTCTTTATACCAAATTAATTTCATAAAACAAAACAGCAGGCATTGATGCCATGGGTAGTTGAAAGTTTCTTAATTTAAGCCAGGGATGAATAATTTTTGTTGGGCTAGAAACTGCAACTTAGTCCCTTGTGTAAGGTGATATCATTAGAAGCAATGCACTAAAATCTTCAGTTCTGCCTCTTTCTCTGGGGTGGTTAAGAATAAAATACTTCTGGGAAATAACATACTCAATTTGATCATTTTGCTTCTGAATTTCAGTGGTACAATCTCAAGATTCTGGTAAGCTGCAGGAAGCACTTGACTTCATTTGTGGTATTTAAGGACTGGAGTGTCTTTAACAGTTGCACCCTGCAGTTATGAAATAGGCAAGAAAGAAGAATCCTGATATACTAATTTGTCCCTTAATGTTAGGCCTCAGAAGTAGAAAAAATGCATGGTCAGAATACTGAGTACATGATTACAGCGAGAGATCTTTTGACATGCCAGTGTGCTGCTGAAAATTAGGAAGTTCCAAAGTAATTTGTGATATAGAATGAGTTGTAGATTTAAATTAATTTTTAAAAAGCTTGGGCTCTTGACAATTTAAATGTGTGCTTTTGATTATCTGAACTGTGGCCACTAAAATATATGCTTGCAAGACTGAATACTACAAATTATGGGTTAATTTTGTAAATTAACTCAATTTTGCAAAATGATGTGAATTGGGGGCAAGTGTAAGGGAAGATCACATCCAGCTTTAAGAGAACAAAATATCTCAAAGTTTTATTGTTTACAACCTAGCTTCAAAGGATTTTTCTTAGTTTCAAGATTCAACCAGAATCTCTACAAAATGATCAAGCTCATTAAGATCAGACTTACAGTTAGAATTAGAATTTGTGGCTCCTTGAGGAAAGGTTTCAAGAACATCACAGTGTCCCATTTTTGTATTGCCCATCATTCCTGTTAATACAGTATCAAGATTGTAATAAGAACTATCAACTTCTGAAAAAAGATCTTCAACAGCATCAGAAGTTTTAGTTTCTAAGGTTTCAAATATTTGATCTAATGACGACTTATGGAAGTTTACTCTATTTTCTGGAATGCTATCCATCTCCCACATGTTTCCCTGCAAGCTTCTGGATGCTTGTAGTACAGCAGGCCTTAAGATGTCTACATTCTCTTGTGATTGTGTGTCCTCAAAATTCTTAGAGAAACCACTATATTCTTGAGCAAGCTTTTCTTCAGTTTGCTCTTTGGAAGAACGACAGAGAATATCTGTTGAAACAAGACGGTCGAGAGAGGCTGGACCTGTACTCTGAGGACTTATCATCTGCCAACTTCCATCTTGAGTCATTTCTTCTTGGATCTGCCGTACTGTGTTGGCTATAAGCACTGAACGATACAGATTAGGTTCAACAAGCATATGGCAGAGCTGAAGTTTTACCAAAGACATGTCTAGCAGTGACTGGCGCTGAAGGTTATACGAAGGAATAGCTTTAAAGCCAGTAAAACTTCCTTCAATATCATCTTCACCATCAATACATTTCCTCTTCAGTCCACGTACAAACATTGTGTCCTAGTGAAAACAGAAAAATATAGTGAACTTCTAAAAAAGATTTGCATATTAAATGAAAGCTGTTTAACATAGTGAAAGAAACTGTACTAATCATTTTAGATGCTAAGAATGCTTTTGACAATTTGAATTGGCAATTTTTGTTTAAAGTTCTGAAAGATATGAATTTTATTAAAGGAATCAAGTTAATACACATCTCTAAAGGCTGTATCATAGTTAATGGTGTTTTGACAAATCATGTGACATATACATATATCTAATGTGATTGTAGAAATATTGTCAACAAATGTTAAAGAGTTTGATATATTTTTATTCATAACCATACTAAACAAAATCAGAAATAATTCTTTTTCTATTTTCTTTCTTGCACTTTTAACTTTCTTGATCTTTTTTCTTTTTAAAACATTTTCTTTCTTGCCTTTATCTTTTAACTTTCTGTATTTGAAAATCAATAAAGTTAAAATGAAAGGAGTTTGGATATACAATTAATAGATACACACCTTCACTCTGAAAGTAGAATGTCTACAGAGAGACATATTTTATCTTAGTTAGCAATAGTGTATAGGTAAGACCAGGGGTGTCAAACTCAAGGCCCACAGGCTGGATCCAGCCTGCAGGGTGTTTAAATCTGGCATGTGAGGCCGGCCTGGAAATAGCAAAGGACTGGCCCATTTTCGGCCTGGACAGCATCCTGTAGCACCCTGCCAGCCAAAACGTGGCATGGGGGCCGTTTTGGCCGGCAGGTGCTGCAGGAGGTGTCTGTCTTATCTCCCCTGTCCCCCAGCTGGCCCACGGAGGAGAAATACAATGCTGAACAGGCCCTTGAAGAAATCCAGTTTGACACTCCTGGGTAAAAGGCTATATTGCCTTAGCTCAGGGGTGGGGAATGATGGCCCTTTTATGACTTGTGGACCTCAACTCTCAGAANCTCAGAATTCCTGAGCCAGCCATGCTAAGTCCCCAAGTCATAAAAGGGCCATCATTCCCCACTTCTGCCCTAGCCATAAAAGGCTGTCAGAAAAAATCTGAAACCATATATCTACTTCCAATTATTCATAAGAGGTTCTTCAATTCTTCTTACCATTGAATAGTGCAATTCTGACTGATAGAATGTGGAGATGCAGAATCATTTCATTTTGTCTGCCTTCTGCTCAATTTGTTTCTTTCCTCCATAAACAAACCCTCTTTTCCAGTCTCTTTTACTTCCCATCCCAACACTATCTTTTTCAAGGAATTGTTACTTACAATAATAGTAGTCTTTGAGTGATAGCCAGTTTGGTGTAGTGGTTAAGGCACCAGGCTTGAAATTGGGAAACTGCAAGTTCTAATTCTGCCTTAAATATGAAGCCAGATGGGTAACTTTGAGCCAGTCCTTCTGTCAGTCATAGAAAGAAGGCAACAGCAATGGCAAACCACTTCCAAAATCTTGCCAAAAAAACTTGCAGGGACTTGTTCGGGCAGATGCCAGGAGTCAGCCCTGACTTGAAAGCTCAAAAAAAAGTTGTAATTTGTGAATTCATTCATGCAGATTCTAAACAAACTGTTCTAAGTCAAGGACTACCTGTATTTGAATGTCAAAGCAGCATCTACTCTCTCAAGTAAGAGCACTGCATTCACATAGTAAAAAGCTTCCTTTTATAATGATGTTTGCAATGTTTACATGGGTTCACAACTCCCAACATTCCATTATATAAGCATTCCAGATTATATGCTGCATGATGCACTGTAGAATTTTAATTAATGCACTATACTTTTTTAATAAATGGACTACAGTGAGTGTCATTTCTGAGAAAGCTACCTGTCTTACTTCAGTGATGAGAGCAGAATTTATAAAAGGAAAAATATACCTCTTCTTGAGGTTCACTGGACCAAAGTTCTTTAATGTAGCATATTCCCATTATCCCACCAGAAAAATTGGATATAAAATTCTAAGACGTTCACAGCCAATATCACCTATAGGTAGAGTGGTCCTAGAAACTGCCCCCAATATACCAAAAATGACGTAGGTTATTGCAGACAAGAATTAACGTATGTAATTGCTATTAGAGGAATAAATAATTGATTAGAAGGAAAGAATTCTGAGCAGTGCAGTTCAAATACTGAACTAGGATAGGGATGACCAGGTTCAAATCCATCTTTATTCATAGAAATGTACTCAGTGATTTTTCAGCTAGTCAAGTCCAACCCTCCTCAGAGTTGCTATTACTTAGATATAACTCTCCTTTTTCCTCCCCATCACTAAGAGGATGGGGACTATGATGTAGAAAGAAATATTTGAAGACAGTAAAGTGTTTTAGCATTGGAATATAGATAATTCTGACATAACGAATATTCATTCAACTGTTCAAAGTTACAATAGCATTGAATGAATAGCATTTATGACCAGTCCCCAAAATTATGGCTGTTACAGCACCCTCTGGTCATGTGATCAAAAATTAGGCTTTTGGCAGCCTCACTGCATTTATGACCACAGAGTGCACTTCATGCTATCGGGGAGGGGTGGCCCAATGGAGACTGAGCAAGTGAAGGGGGATGAGGAAGGGCAATGCAGGTTGTGTACAGTAGAGAACTAG
>AZIM01000299.1:337796-349000 GCA_000516915.1 Ophiophagus hannah
AAACTGCTTAGAGAGGGCTGTGAAGCACTGCGAAGCGGTATATAAGTTTAAGTGCTATGGCTATTGCTAATTGGCCAAAGCTACAATGGACATCCTCAAAGCAATTTACCACTGGTTTTTGAACCTCCAAAGTCACACACACACACACACACACACACACAAACACACACAAAATCACATTTTGAGTGCTTGGGAACTGGCTTACATTTGCAGACACTTTCAGCATCCTGTGGTCATGTGATTGAAATTTTCAGCATTTTTTTTTTTTTGCTGATTACCAGCATTTCCTTTCCATTTTGGGCCAAATGGAGAAAATGGACAATTTAATGACCATGGCATTTGTTTAATAACCATCATAGAAAAGGTCATAAAATCAGGGGCATTCATGTGATGACGAACTTAACACCACCATGACTTAAGACCATAATTCTGGGCTCAATTAGAGTCCTGAGTCAAGGACAAACCGTATTACAGAAGCATGCCATTAAAAAGCAACTTTGTCAAAATATGAGTTGTGAGTGTGCAGCCAGTTAGGGTCCTGGAGCAGCAATGGACTTCCAGTGTTTTTTATCATCATCAGATGTAAAAATCATCTGATGTAAAAATCATCTGATCATCACCATCAAATGGATCCTTGCATTCCAGTGAATTCTCCCATTTAAAGTGGACAATCTTAACTATGATATGACATTAACTATGACAATGCAATCACACAGCTCTTGAAGAAGAGGAAGAAGGAAAAGATACCATCAAAACTATCCAGTTCAGTCATGGAGACCTGTCATTTCTCTTACATATCAAGCTGGGGGGTGGGGGTGGGGGAGGGAATCTTGGTTGGATATTTCTTCCTGTCATTTTCTTTTCTTCAGTGATGCAGGACCCGTTGAGGACCAGTGAAATCATCACAACATAAACTTGTATTCCTTAATCTTGCTGAAAGTATAAAGAAGTGAAGCCCAACTTTCATATTTGCGACCTTGAAGGAAAATATGCATAAGTAAAATATGTTGTTAGCAAGACATAAGAGCAGTGATGACCTTGGTTCATAGATAGAAAACTAAACCTGGGAAAAGTTAAAAGATGAGGCCATCTGGGTTTGCAGCCAAGTAATTCTTTCCTTATTTAAAGGGTTCAGGAAGATAGAAGATGGCTGCGTGGACACAAGATGAATTAATATGAGCTAGTGAAACAGACACCTCATACATTATAAAATATTGTTTACATTTGCGGACACAGTTATAGCATGATTCTACAGAACCATATATCATAACACTGGGCAGATTGTTGATGCACAAAATTCTGTGTAATGAAATGGTTCTTAAGGTACAATTAAAGTAACCTAAGCTACATGCCATAGGTTAAAGCCTAAAGAAAGCATAGGCAGAAGAGCTGGTATTCAGCAGATTCTGACCGGTTCTGGAGAACTGGTAGTGGAAATTTTGAGTAGTTCAGAAAACCGGCAAATACCACCTCTGACTGGCTCCACCTCTATCTATTCTCTGCCTCCCAGCTGATCAGCTGGGTCTTCTTTTGTTGCCCTGCACAGGAGATCGGAGCTGGAAAGCAGGTTAGTNGCTGACTGGCTGGGTCTTCTTTTGTTGCCCGGCGCAGGAGAACAGAGCTGGAAAGCAGGTTNNNNGGGTGGGGAGGGAATGGGGATTTTACAGCAATCTTCCCCTGTCATGCCCATCAAGCCATGTTCACCAAGCCACACCCACAGAACCAGTGGTAAAAAAATTTGAATCCCACCACTGATAGGGAGCCAATTTAGTGAAGTAGTGAAGGCACCAGGCTAGAAATGGGGAGATTGTGAGTTTTGGTTCACCAGAGGCACAAAGCCAGTTGGGTAACTCTGGGCCGGTCACTCTCTCTCAGCCCTTAGAAGCAGGCAATGGCAAACCACCTCTTGAAAACCTTGCTAAGAAAACTGCAGGGACTCATTTAAGTGGTCATCAAGAGTCAACTTGGATTCAAAGGGTGCACACACAGAGAAAGAGACAAAGAAAACATAAGTCATATAAAAAAGAATCTTACATACTAATTTTAACCAGAGTGTAGCATTCCATTGGGAAACATAAAAAAATTAACAGAGACTTGCAGATTAAGATATGCATGTTCCTACAGGCCTAGATGTTTAGGATTAAGTCTCACTGAACAGACTGAGATTATTTAGGAGTAAAGATATAATTATATTGTGGATGATTGAACTTTCCGCTCTACTTGTTACCCATCCATCATCTGTCTTAATGTATATTAGTGTAATCAACAAATGATCATTGGTGATTGTAAATGCACCAATGTGCAGTATGTACGTACCAAGGACTGCTGCAAAACTCTGTGATACTTACACGTTCATCCAGAGATAAAAGGTGCTAGCAACAGAAATAGACATTTGATTTGGAAGGGGCACAATCTGGTATACAGAAAAATACACATTTCTTGCATGCAGTCTGGGTTCCCTGTCATTTCTTATGACATTCTTTGCACAGGATTTGTATTAATAGTGCACCAAAATATGGCTGCCAACTTTCTGAAGAGTTCCTCCACCCCCACNCCCACCCACCCCCTGCAAAAAAAATGTTTCTGTTCTTCAATGTCATTTTTAGGATGAGTTAGAGTTTCTTTCAGTCCTTTTCCTTTTTTAAAGAAAAAAATCCTTTTTTGCCCCCCTGTGGAGTCTGCTATACTGCAATGTCCATACAGGACACTTGTGTTGTAAACAAGAAGAAAAAAAGGGGGGGTGGAAGGAAACACCTGAACTATCTCATACATTTTAAAATGAAAATCTTCCTTGCGCCTCTCTATGCCACCATCGCCTGTAAACAAGTCTGTTGAATTTTTCTTTGAGGGGAAAAAGAAAAAGGCAAATAAGGCAGTAAAATGAATTGGATTTCTATCGATTTATACATCCCTGGGGAACACCAAGGCAAGATGGATCAATAGTGGAGATTATAGCAAAGTTGATCTTAGGTAAACACAATATGCACATATACTGTGCTTTTAAAATTCAAGCAGGGTGTAATTGCAACTTGAAATCAATTTGGTCATTCTCATCCAACAAGGGAGATTATAATTGTTTGTTTCTTCTATAGTCCAACTTTCTTCTATGATTGGACTCAAGGTGGCATATTTGGGGTTCCATCTGGCTGCCTCCACAGCCAAAATCTCCTTGGTTTTATTTATTTATGTATTTATTTATAGTTGGTTTATATGCAAAGGGAGCCTACAGTTTAAATCAACAAAAGCAAACCAGAATACTAAAAGAAAAAAAAATCTAATAAAGTAAAACATAAATAATAAGAACTTTGAGTTTTAAAGATCTGGCCAAAGAAATGTGTTTTCTTCCATTTCCTAAAACTGGAGAGAAAACAGCTCTTGACATCTGCTCTTCAGAATGTGTGTGAGATGCAAGAGACGGACTTCTCTGGCCTCTGACAGCAGGAGCATCTTCCAAAAAGCCCTTCTTGCTGATATAAACACTTAACATGAAAGAGAGGGCATATCCTCATTCCCAGTGTTGGCATGAAAATACTTCACTATGAACAACTTGGGGGGGGGGGGTTTATGTCAAAATGAAGATGGCTATATGTGAAAGCAGAGCCAACAACTTCAGCAGACTGAAGAACTGGTGAATAGACTGATGCACTGGACCTTCTCCAGGTAAGGAGAGGATGGGAGATTGCCCACATGTGCTCCAAATGGCTATTTCTTGACAGGAGACAAAAGGACCAGTGGTTTTCCATGAGTTTGAGTGCAAGGAAATGACAGGATCAGCCATTTTGCTTGCAACCACAGCACGACCTTCCAAAGGACACTATGTTCATTTTCTAATTGCCTATTAAGCCATCTTTAAAGCTATTTGAGTCATCCAGTGAGTTTTATCTTCAACCCTGAACAAAAGAAAAATAAAGAATAAAGAATAATAATTTTCTTAAAAGAATTTGAAATAAACATCAAAAAGTTAAATAAAACTTTTTGTGTGAATATCCTGGCTATTGTAAGTCATAACAAAGATAATTTACTTTATAATTTTAGAAACTGGAAACTAGCAGGCATTTAAGATTCTAAGATTCTAAGCAGAATGTGTGTGTGTGTGTGTGTGTGTGTGTAAATATAGTATCAATACATACAAGATGATAGATATGAGAGAGAGAGAGAGAGAGAGAGAGAGAGAGAGATTACAATATCAATATTGTCAGTAATGATGTCTGCTTCTATTAATAGATTGTGCCCAAAAGATGTTAATAAAGGAATGACAGATGTAGAACAAATTTAACTTGAAAGTAAAGGGAAAGTACTAAAAGTGGAGCCACAAATTACAGGTTAAAAGAATGATTTGGAAAAGGATTCTTTACCGGGTATATAAAAGAAATTAGCTAAGGTTTTTAAAAATTAAAAGGGAAATACAAATGATAAACCAAGAGACTGACCTGGTAAAACTTTTCTTATTGGATCTAGAAAAGAAGTTTGTTACAACCTTGAAGAAATCTGTGATGAAATAAATAAGAATCAAAGTGAAATCATGACAATATTTGATTGTATTGAAGATTGAGATTGTTAGATGTAAAAGGTATGAATATTAAGTTGGTTTATTTGATCAAGGTTATTTATGTATATCTATTTAACATATATATAAAGTGTGTGTGTGTATTTCACTAACCATTCTTTAAGGTCATGTCTAACTGACACAGTCTACCCTTCAGCTCCAGCCCATTGCCTAGTCAGCTAAATGGGTTTTTCTAATCTAATGTGAAAGTAAGTGTTTTTATATTCATGTAGCCCATTTATGTCACTTTGACCACAACCATGTTAATGACCTGCCCGGAGCTAAGATCTGCCTAGCTTTTCCTGGCTACTTTTAGCTGCAGAAGATAGACTTCCCACCAAGAAAGCTACCAATAGGGACCTCTATATAGTAACCTGCCTTGTAGAGTCTTGTGAAAACAAAAGACCTGTCTGTCAAGGTCTTTGTTTCTACTACAGGTGTAACAGACTGGTCTCTGTATAGAGGTCTACTACCTGATCCTGATAGGAGAAAACAACAGACCTCTCTAAAGTGCACTGCCTATCACCCTGATATAGAAACAAATCTCTAACAAACAGGTTGCTCTTCAGGCTCCTTATATTAAACATCTATTGTTGTAGCTATTTGTTAACTATCAACATGGGCATAGAATGATCCTGCTATTTTGTGTCCAGCTGCCATATTTTAAAATGACTATAATGCCCTTTCAAGGACAGTATTATTTGGAATGGACCACAATTGTCCAGATATGAAAGGACTAAGGGATAGATAACTGAATATAAATTATAAATGTTTTAAATAAATGGATTGGTGCTAGGTTTTTGTTTTTGCTTTTTTAGAAAATATTTTATGTTTTGATTTAAGGTATTTTACAGTCTTTAAAATGATTTCATTGGGAGCCACACAGAGTTGTCTGAAAGATGGGTAGCCATATACATGTTTTAAACTAATAGATAACTGTGGCAAAATATAACAAAGTTAAGAATTGTTGCAGTTAATATGCAGTTGTATTATAAATCTGGACATGTACCACACGTGAATCCAATGTCATTGAGGATCAAGGTACACATGCAGGCTGCAGACCCAGTTGAATCCAGGCCTTCAGGATATATTTGGGAAATAGGCCTTTGTGTGGGCAGCTGCTGCAGATACAGATGTGATACCATATCTGGCCACTAGTGGTTGCCTGCATGTGTAGAGAACTCCATTAGGTGTTTGCTCTATGTAAGGGCAAAAAAAAAATATGAAAGATATATTAGAATTTCAAATCATCCTTCCATTTGGATAATGTAACATAACAAAACTATAGGCTTCTTGTTTTGCATATTTTGCACCACAAAAAAATTAAGGGTCATTCCCTCTCTAAAAGAAAAAGCATCATCACTTTTTAATACAGATTTGAACCATTGTAAAAATAGAACTGCTTTCTAATGACATCATACTAGGGGCTACAAAATTCAGATCTGTTATGTTTTATTCACACATTAGAAATTATACATTTACAGATCTTCACATAAATCTTTTGAATTTTTTCTTAAATTTACAGCTTCTTATGTGAAGATATTTTTTAGAGATTCACTATTGGCTTTTCACTCATAAACCCCCAAATCTATTCAATGCAAATCTTTTGTTTCTCTCTCTCTCTCTCTCTCTCTCTTCCTTTCTTCCCTTTTTTTGAAAACAGTACTATTCCATGATTTAACACATTTCCATTTGGTCTCCAACTTTCATTCCTTTTCTGTGGACAAAATAATGAACTTGATTTGATTTGGTTTGATTTTTAAACATAGTCTGTCTAATGTTGGTGTTAGTTTTAAGTGTGACCTCAAGCCAAACACATTCACACATACTGTATTCAGAGAGCAAAATTAACCTTAATATTTTGGCTGGATATGGTTTCCAGTTCTGGCTGGAGTATTTTGGAGGGAGGGGAAGGGGGAGTTGATTGTCCAAATTGCATATTTTTAAAAATTGTGATTAATCTAGAATACTACACCAAAGCATATCATAATAAACTCATTTTTATTTGTACAGTTGTTATTGCTCATGTGCCAATACCATACTTCTCTGTGGAATTCCTTTCAGAAAGACTTACACAAAGTGAATTATCAATATTTCTTGAGAGTAGAAAAGTATACTTATCTCATTTATTGTTGGTTTGCTAATAGATTACAACACACAACTCTAGCCAGGGTACTTGACTACTTCACATAGGTTGTCATTAACTATTTCCATGGTGAAGCCCTTCAATCTAGAATTTCAACTTATTTTTATTAACAATTCCATAACAGCTTTATTTTTACAGATTATATTGTGGATTTCTTTTTTCATTTTTCACACAATTTCTAAGGGGCTTTCGTATCATCCAGTTCACTTAGGATGGCAAGGAGGATTTCAGGAAAGGCTACAGAAGAACACCTTGAAAGTTCACCAGTTGCTGTGTTGAAAGTCAGACCTTGAAGTAGCTGGTCCCAAGCAATGCTGGAGTCTGAAGTTTAGAAGCAGCCCCAAATTGTTATCTGTAGAGTAGTGCCTCAAAGCTGGTCAACTATAATATGACTCATATAGCTGTACCAACTAGCTGTATATTTAATAGTTCTCAGCTGTTGGAAAAAGCCACATGAATTAGTTTTTGCAATAATCTAACCAGGATATAATGAGAAAGGAAACAACTTTGGCTTGGCTTTCTGTGTCTAGGAAGAGCAACAGCTGACACACAATGGAGGTTATTACTGCTTTCAAATCAAAGGCTCAATCTAATAATTTCAATAACAGTAATTCCATAGATCAGATGTATCTTCTACTCAGCCTGAAGGTTTCCTGAAGTTGTGATCTATGTGGCAGCTCTTCACTTATTCTTCCCACTCTTCCTCTTTCTCTCTTTTTCTTTTTTTCTCTGTGATGTCTTCTTTCTCTTTTCTCCTTTTCTTCTTTCTCTGACTCCTTCCCTTCCTCCTTCTCCTCTTCCTCCTCCAACTATGCATGATATCACAAAAACAAAGAAACAATTATGGCTTTAACAACTACTCATTGATCTGATTATTCATTCTCTCTCTCTCTCTCTCTCTNTAAAGCATACTTTTTTTGCTAGAAAGCTCTATGAATTACATATTCACTCTCTCTCTCTCTCTCTCTCTCTCNNCCTCCCTCTCTCTCTCTCTCTCTCTTTTCTTCCTTTTCCTTAAATACTATACCTTTTAGTTTCTAATACAGCCTTGGAATAGAAATAAATAAACAATAAAGAAACTATGGGGGGAAAGCCACCTGAGAAAAATAATGATAGGCAAATTAATATGGGAGAAGTTCAATTACCAATCTCCCAAGGTGGATTGGGCTTTAAAGATTAAACTCCTCTCATAAATTTTGTTCTGAGAATGGCTCCCAGAGTATCCTGGGAAATAGAGTTTCCTAAGTATGCAGAAGATCCTATGCTTGAAATCTTTTAATTACCAAGAGCCAGAATCCCCTAAGGGAAGAAATTACCTATCTGTGCAGCAGCCACATTGAAAGGTTAATTGCATGTACTCTCTGTTCACATTAAAATTTGGCATTCTTGAGGAAAATCTGCAGTTCCCTCATATGACCATATGTTTATCAATCATCAGCCTCTATTACTGGGGCCCCTGAACACAAAAATACACAAACCTGAGTAGCGTGGAAGGCTATCATGTGAATCAACTTTCAGTGCCACCAGAAAATTACTGGTAATGTATAAAAATTACCTTTTAAATCAGACAGAAGGGCCTCTTAATAGATTGCTGTTCAGAGTAACTCTCATCTATATAAACTGAGCATATGGTAATAGGAGGTACTAACTATAATTACTAAGGGAACAGAACTGCCAGCTTTCTTTTTAAAAAGAAGAAATGAAAAAAAAGAACAATATGTCATCCTTAAACTGAACAACCAATCATACTGAAAAGTGTCAGAAAAAGGACTTCAGAAAACCTAAAATATAATTTGTTGCACTTTCCCTAGGGTGCCAGGAAGCAATGTTAGAAACCTGCAAAATGGTTTCATTTAAAATGTAGGGGACCCAATTTAAACTGAATTTGACAGAGAAGAAAATATCAGAGCGCTTATGGGCAAAGTGTCCTCCTAAATCATATTTTAACTGCAAAGTTGTAAACACTTCCCCCCAATAATGGTTTCCAAAATGACTGAGCAAGGAAACTGCATTTCACTCCATCATGTAGTGGCAAATCTAACCATAAAAGTAGTTTCATTTTTTTATTATTTTATAACAGCTCAGTTTTGTTTTTTGTTTTTTTGCAAATGCCAGGGATCTCTTCTTTTCCTCATTAGTCTCCAGCTCTTCTCAATTATTAAAACTATCTGTGCTTTTATTCTAAGCTAGCAACATTACTGTATGCTGTTTAAATCCATTTCTCATTCTCTCTGTATCTGTCTGTTTTTCTGTCTGGTATCACCCTTCTGTATGTGAAGTTGTTCCCTTCTCTTGCATTAAAAAGAAGGAAAAAGGTGATTGGATTGCTGGGGTTGTAAAAAGAAAAAAAAATAGAATAGACAAGGGTTTTTTTTCCCAAGCAAAATGACACAATCTAGCAAAAGAGAATTTATCACGGCATAAATGTACACATAATTCAAGAAGTCCGTTAGTGCCTGTCTGAAAATATTTCTTGGTTCAAAAATTGTGTGCAAAATGCATATCTCTGGGGTCATTACTACCAAACTAATATGCATTTGGAAACAATTATGGGGTGGGGGGAATGCATCTAATACTATGAATGTGTATATCAAAGAAAGTTACATATGATAATGGCAGTGGAATAGGTTTTTTTAAAAAAATAAACCTTTGCAGAGACCTTGAAGGCTTGTCATGGACCAGATCAAGACTGATTCCAGAATGCTTGATGATGAGAATTAAATTTCATACATGACAATGAGGAGGTTGGTTACAGTGAGTTCTTAACCTTTTTGCGGGTCACAGACCCTTTGAGAATCTGTTGAAAGGTACTGGAAAATATGCCATGGTACGCTTGCTTGGAGAGAAGCAGGTTCTTAATATCCTAATTTGACATTTTAAAAAAATATTTTTTACAAAGACCATTTTCAAAGTAACACAAGCATTTATATTTCTTTTACAATAACCATTTTCGAAGTAACACAAGTGAATTGTGGAGGAAAATATACAACTTTTTTTTTCTGCCAGTTCATGTACCCCAAAAATTATCCATAGACATTTCAAGTAAAAAAAACTGCTAGAGGAGAATTAAAGACAACCATATGGAATTCTCTCTCTCATTAGAGAGTATTACTACCTAAAAAAAATTTCCAGCTCTACTTGCTGGAAATAATCAAATATTTCAGGTAATGCATTTATTCAAGTTATTGTTTACATTACATGCTTACATTCCTCCCTTTTTGCCATATCTGCCAACTGTGTACAAAATTGTATACTAAAATATGCTGTGGTGGAATCCAGTGGTGGAATTTAATTTTTTTTACTACCGGTTCTGTGGGTGAGGCTTGGTGGGCGGGTGTGGCAGGTGAAGGATACTGTAAAATCTCCAGTCAGAGGTGGTATTTGCTGGTAATTCAAACTACTCAAAATTTCCGCTACCGATTCTTCAGAACTGGTCAGAACCTGCTGAATACCACCTCTGGTTAAGAGGGAAATCAGACTTGAATCCTTGGCATGGAGAAAGAAGGCCAGAGTGAACCCTCCCTAACAATTCATAAAGTATATTTAATAGTTATGCCTGATTCCTGTCCATAGGCAAGTAGCAATAAAGAGACCACTGTGAGTAATTTCTTGTGTAATACTTGGTTTCTAATCTTGCCAAGATCCTCCCCCTCCTGAAACTTTGTACCAGATTCCGCCGCATATGCCAGTGTAATACTAATGTCAGTTCTACAAAAGAGAAATGGAAGCCATCTTTAAATATCATAAATTAGCAAAGTCCCCTTCACTACCATCTACCACAAGAGCTCTTCTAGTGGGCCAGCATTCAGAAGTAAAGGTAGTCCTTGACTTAGGACCACAATGGGGCCCAAAACTTCTGTTGCTATGTGAGAAAATTGTTAAGTGAATTTTGCCCTCTTTTATGACCTTTCTGGCTGTATTTGTTAAGTGAATCAAGCACAGTTGTTAAGTTAGTAACACAGTTGTTAAATGAATCTGGCTTTCCCATGGACTTTGTCAGAAGGCCGCAAAAGGTGATCACATGATCCCGGGACACTACAGCCATCATAAATATGACCCAGTTGCCAAGTGTCTGAATTTTGATTGCATGACCATGGGGATGCTGCAATGGTTGTAAGTGTGAAAATGGTCATAAGCCACTTTTTTCGGTGCCATTGTACCTTTGAATGATCACTAAATGAACAGTTAAGAATCAAATCTCTTAAAGGTTTGTTCCTTCCTTTGCAAACTGTGATGACCCGGGACATGGCACAAAAGCAACGAAGTCACAAAAGTAGGTAAAGTCCCTTTAATAGCTCCAACTTGGCCCCCAATGTCCAGTTATCTTCGGCTGGAGAAAAAACCCTCATCAAGAACAGTCTTTGAAGGGAAAAAATTCAGTCCAAACCCAAAGTACATATAAATTATAAATAAAAACCAACACAAACCACACTGCGGCAATTAACGAGACAGGGCAGGATAAGAAATTGCAGACTTCAAAGCATAACAAAACACACACAGTTGGGAGGACGC
>AZIM01000300.1:35598-53800 GCA_000516915.1 Ophiophagus hannah
CCTGTGGGAGTGCACAGGGCAATCGGATCTAGATGCCGGAAGGAGACGTTCCTGTAAGTACCCCAGACCCATGCCATGTTGGACTTTGTATGACAATGTAATTACCTTGAAACGCACCCGGAAGGAGACCGGCAACCAATGCAGCTTGCGCAGGAGGGGTGTAACTTATCAATTGTGATTTATGAAAATCTGAATAAGAGGATGCCTCATCTCAGTGGAGCAGTAGGAATGTTCCATGACGAGAGGGAAGTCCTTGATAGGACGAAGAGAATCTCTAGATCCCAAGGTAATTTATGCCTTAGTTAATTACTATTTTGATCACTGTAACATGCTTTTTAGATCAGGGGTCCCCAGTCTCCGAGCAGTGTCTCACTACCAGGCTATGGCTGGTTTGGAACTGGGCCGTGCAAGTGTACGAGGGTCCACTCATGCGAGCCATTTCTCCCCACCCGCTCTGGGCTGTTAAGTCATAAAGATTGGGGACCACTGCTCTAGATAGAGCTGTGTTGAAGAACACATAGAAGTTGCAGTTGGCCCAGAATGTAGTGGCATGAGCAATTTGAGGTGTTTCTTGTTACATTCATGTACACTGCTGTTCCATAAGCTGCATTGTCTCCTAGTAGGCTTCTTGTGCAGGTATCATCTATAAAGTTGTATGTGGCATGGGGCCAGGTTATTTGGGGATGGGACCATATTTCTCCCACCTCCTTTGCTGTTTCCACCAGATATAGCAGAGGGTATATTTCTGGTCCCTTCACTTAATATTATCTTGTTTTTCATAATAATATTAGCTTTTTGTAAGACATTTGAAATCCTGCCTGATTTCCCCAGGGTCACAGGTTTAGGTGAGATCTAATACTATTAGTGGGGTTGATATTCTTGTTTTTTGTTTTATTTTTGGATTTGTGTGACCAGGGTGTTATCCTCCAATCCCAAGGGTTGTATGTTATATTGTTCGTGCTTTTAATCCTTGTATGTTGCCTAGAGTCACTTTAATGTGAAATGAGCAGTTTCATAAATAAATACATCAATTTATTCCCCTTTCACCATTAGGATTTCCTGAAACAAACATGTATATGCAACATCCACATGCATACACTTCTAAAACAAGAACTTGATGGGCTGAACATTAAAGCTCAGAAAATCATTCCTACTTACTAAATCAGATGTAGAAACATTAGCATCTGAGGTGCACTATTACCTCATGGATAGAGAGCTAAACTCGTAAGATTGCATTTGAATCCTAATCATGAAGCACATATTTCTTGGGCTGGCTAAATATTTCAAAAAATCATAAAACTAATATTTATTCTGAAATACGATGGAGAGTTTCCAGCATAAAGAAAAATAGTTCCATTGATATATGATAGAACATATTTCTGTGTTCTGTCTCAGTACACAATTGGGACAAGATTCTGAGGCAACAGAAGTTTGAAATAAGCTAGAAAGGTGCTTGTTATCGATTGGACTATTAGTACATTTAAATTTTTGCAGCACCTATATTCTCTCATCTCATGGAGGTTGGTTTAAATTAGGATTTATAAATAAATTGTATTTTCATTACAAGCAGGAAGTGCATGCTATTCAGTTAAAATGTCACATTTTAAAATGATTGTAAGATTCAATTATTTTCAAAGTGACATAAAATTGATACAACACCTGTCTTTTCACACAGGCATTTCCTATATAAATGCATCTGGTATATATTATTGTGCTTCAGTAATTTTTACTGCACAAATAGTTTCTACAAGGGACTGTAGGGGAAGTGTAATCTTTTTTGTCAATTTTCCATATTTAATTAACTTTCAAATTGTAGTTGTACTAATACAAGACAGGGTATGTATTAGACCTTGATCTGCAAAACTAAAGAGTAGTAAGCAACTTTATACAAGCAATGCTTTTTAATAACTTATATTATGTACAAGAGTTGGCATTCCTAGCTATAAAATATTTGCACACAAACTGGGTCAAGTCTATGTAACTTTTACTTAGTAAAGGGCTATACTCTTGACCTTTACTCCTAAAAGTAGTGGATGGAGCTACGTTACTTTAGAATAAATTCCACATCAGACTTTTAAACATGCTAACAAAAATTTTGACTGTAATTTATGCAAGGGTAAATATATATTCAATATTATTTACAGATGAAACCTTTCAAATCAACAGTTTTGATGTTAATTCTTTTCTCTTTCTATAGGCTAAATAAACCTCTAATTTGGGATGTAACATTTGAGAGAAGAGTACTATTGGACAATACTGTTGTTTCTGTGTACTTGCTATTAATGTGCTTGTAATTTCTTTCAGTTTATGTCTTTAGTGGCTGCTTATAAAAATAAATAAGCAAAGGCCCTTTAGGCTTGTAAGCTGTTGAGCTGCAGGCCTATGAAGTTACACAATAATAAGATTGCCATTCTAAAAGCAGTAAATGTTTAAATTCTTGCTTCCAATCTCTCTGTTATGCACAAAAAGGGTCCTTTTAATGCTTTCCTGCTTGTTACTACCACCAAACGCTGCAGTCATTTGAATCTGATGCTGTATAAATGAACTCATGATGTACAGTTTTCCTAATTAACAGAAACCATAATTAACTGAGATTCAGAAACATAAATATTTTCAGTAGGTTATGTGCATAATGAAATAGAGCATGGGAAGAAAAAAGTGGACCAGGATTGTTTGCCTCATGTTTGTTCTGCTTCAATATAACAGATAATGGACAACAGATAATCAGAGTTGGAAGGGACCNNNTAGGTCATCTAGTCCAACCCCTCGCCCAAACGGGAGATATCTCTTTTTGGGGGAAATACCTCTTTTGGACTTTATATTAAATAGGACTAAGAAATTAACTATTGAGCTATGCTTGATTAATTAAAAGGTGATTTAGAACATTGCAAAGATCTTATACATACACAATAATACAGTGGGCCCCAACCTTTCCGGTTTTGTGGACAGGCGGGGGGAGGGGCGAAGTGTTCAGTGTGAGTGGCAGGCACGCATTCAGTTTGCATGAGTGGCAGGCACTCATGCACGTGCATGAAGTTTCATTTGTGAGCAAATGGAGCTTCACACATGTACACGAGTGCCTGCTGCTCGCACAAGTGGAGCTTTAGGCATGTGAAAGATTGCCCACCACTCGTGCAAATGGAGCTGTGCGCATGCGCTCATCTGCCGCTTGCGTGGCCCAGAGGGATTGCAGACCCCTGCAGAAATGAACTATATTTTCTGTTAACATCAGCAATATCTAGTCACTATGTTGTCAGGGTGAAAATTGGGTTTAGTTTTTACTTATAGTTATCCTTCATTTTCTTTGGCAGTAATAATGTGACGACACATAGTTTCTTATTCTTTGAGATCTCAGAAATTTTAATCCAGATCACTTTATTTTTTTCTGGTTATTTTAAACTGTGATAAGATGTTTTATTTTTTTTTAAATATTGTATGCATGTACATCAAATATTGAAAGCAGTGCAGTCACATAACTAATTAGATATTGCCAGTTGTCGTCTTCTTCTTATTCATCACCAAATATGTTATGAGGAATAGATACAGAAGTATGGAATTTTACTTTATTTCATTATGAGGTAACTTTTACAAGCAAAGGCTATTTGTCCTTCAGTCCTGCTATAGTTAATTATAGACTTAGTACTATAACAGCCACCTCAAACAGAACACATTTTCAAAGGAAACCATAGTGACTGTCAAGGTCAAGACAGTAGTAAATATCTATCTTGGTTTAGAGCCCATATGTATTAAGCTCTATGTTGCAGGTAGATTTGGCCAAAAGCAGAAAATTTAGGACCAGAGAGTTTTAAAAAGCACAACATATACTTACATTATCTATATTTNATTTTGTTCTTAAATTTGGATAAACTTACATTTTGTCATCATATGGGACAGGGGAAAAGAAGAAAAAGATGCAGTAGGACTATTTTAGAATAATTTCAAAGGATGACAATTAATAATACATATTTCATTTGACAATTTCTAATACTGTATGGCTCAGATAATCTTTTCCCAGGATTAATCTTTTAGATGAGACTAGTTTGAAACAGCTTGCCACCAGATTTGCCACAGGACCACTGATTCTTGCCTTCACAAATTAGCTCAGAGCAACCAATTCGATTCTAGTTCCAATTTTTTTTTTTTTTGCAAGAGCTGGTTCTCTACCAGAGCTTAGTTTCTTTTCAGAATGTCATGCAAACACAGGAAATGTTAAAAGAGGAAATACACAATGTAAGCAAAAATAGCATGACTGTTTGCTAATGATTTAGTTACGTTTGTACTGAAGGAGAATAATATATCTTGCACTCAGCCTTAAATTGTTTTCAATATCCTGTTTGAAGATAAAATGCTATAAATTTTAAGGATTACATTATCCAAATCAAGAAACCAAACCAAGTAATTGATAAGTTGGTGAACAGTAAATTATATATATATGTCAAATAAAATCAAATAATTTTTTTTACTAGAAGTAATTCTGTTGGGTAAAAGCAAGATATCTGTGTATTTTGGGATATTTGGTATTTTATGTCCTAGTTTGTACATGTATTAGATGCATTAGATATAGTAACCGGGCCCTAAAGACATGGTTTTGCAACAGGCCAGGGTGATGTGAAGCCCATCAAGTGGTTGCTTCAATTGTTGTCATCAGGAGGAGTGGGAGTTTATTGGGTTTTGTTTTCTATAAGCCATCCAGAGTTTTCTTAATAATATAAATATTTGTGTGTGTGCATGCACACACACAAAAATCCCTTATACTGTGGTAATAGATTAAATTGTAAAAACCATATATATGGAGACTGGTATATATTCTCTCCCACCTCTGCATGCAAAGCTTAATAGGACAAGTTCTTCCACAGGGCAGATAGTTAATAGTATTCTGTACTACTCTACAGCTATTCATCTGACAAAACAGTTGATTTAAAAGGCCTCTACAAAGAAATATAAGGAATCTAGTCTAGTCTATTTTATTTATTTATAGTTTATAAAAGCATGACTGATAGTTCACTCTCTGCTGCTATTGTTTCTACCAAAGCAGTGTTAGTATGTGAAGAAATTGTCACAAAAAAACTAGCCCAGAAGTGATAAATTGAAAGAGTTACAGCAGTACTAGTAGTCCTTAGGTTAACAACAGTAATTGGGATTGGGAACTACATCTCTAAGTGGTATGATTGTAAAGCATGATATCATATGACTGCATTGATTTACAACAGTAGTTCTGGAAATTTCAGATGTGATCATTAAGTGAATCCTGCATAGTTGTTAAGTGCAATGTCATATGATCTCCATTTGTGACTTCCTACTGACTTCCTCATTGACTTTGCTTGTCAGAAACCAGTAAGGAAAGTCACAAATAGCAATCATGTGGCCCAGGGACATTGTCATTGACATAATTGCAAGTCCGTTGCTAAGTGCCTGAATCATCATGTGATGCTGCAGTGGCCAGTTTAGAAAACTAGTTGTAACTCTCCTTGTTCATTGCCATTGTAACTTTGAACAGTCTAGTCCCAACTTAGACACAAATTCACTTGAATGATCTTGGATCAGTCACTCACTCTCAGTACAGAAGGAAGTAAATGGCAAACCATTTATGAAATCTTGCCCCCCAAAAAATGCAATCACCAAAAATGAACCCTGACTTGAAGGAACCTCACCTCTCTCTCCCCACCCCCCAAAGTATCTCACAAATAGCTATAGTACTTTAAACATGTGCTTTTCTAATATTACTTTGGTCACTTCTAAAATAGCTTGGTCACTCATATCCTGGTCATCTCCTGAATGGGCTATTGCAACATGCTCTACATGGGACTACCCTTGAAAAGTATCCAGAAGCTTACAACTGATACAGAGTACGGCTACAAAAGCCATATTGGGTGCCCAAAGAATGACACATATGCACTGCTGTTTTGTGAACTGCACTAGGTGCCAATTTGTTTTCAGTCCAACTAAGGTGTTGGTCGTGGCCTATAAAGCCCTACATGGCATGGGGCCAGGCTACCTATGGAACCAGTTCTGCCTCATCGCATCAGCCCATCCCATCCGATCAGGAAGGGAAGATATGTAGCAGACTCCATCAGCCAAAGTATTCTGGGAAGAGAGCCTTCTATGCCATTGCCCCTGCACTATGGAATATCCCCCCCCTCCCGGAGATAACATAGGCCCCGACTCTCCTGATCTTCTGAAAAGGGGTTAAAACATGGTTTTGCGGCATTGCATGGGGGCACAAAGAATAATGCAGTCCTGGGGAGATTGGTACCATGAGAGCCTTCCCTCCATCTTTATTCACCAATTTTAACAAGGCTAAATTGCCTTCTTGGAAATACTTTGTTTCTTTGAAATTTTCATAATTTTATGATTTAAAACTAAATTAACTTCAATATTTTAACATTAATGTTATATACCTTTTCTTTCCATGTATCCGGGATGTTAGCTTTCAATAGCACTTCGTTATATACCTCTAACATTGCCCAGCTCAGGGTATCTTGTAATTCTTTATACATTTCTACTGGAAGACCATCTGGTCCTGGATTTTTGTTATTTTTTTGTTTTTTAATTGCTTCTGCAAGTTCTGTCATTGATATTCTTTCATCCAGCATATTCTTCACCGTTTCTGGAATTTTGGGTAGGTTAGCCTTGTCCAAGTACTGTGTTATTCTTTCTTTTGGTGTTTCATTGTTGTCATATAAGAAGAAAGACACCCAAGTGCAGAATGGCAAGGAGAAAAAAGATTGTTCAGAATGAGAAGGAGCAAGAATAAAAGAATCCAGAGAAGTAAGAGCAACCAGGACTATAAACGATGCAAGAAGAAGTAAAGATGCTCTAGGTCAACACTAACAGGCTGAACTCATCTACAAAAAGGAAGAAAACTTTTTTTAAACTACAAAAATTAAAACTGGACATAATAGCACTACAAGAAGTGCACATTAAGAAACAACATAAAAAGTTATTGGAATACCCCAAATTGGGGGAACTATTCTATTCACTATCACAGCAAAAAAAAAAAGAGAGTAGTGGTACTATACGTTAAAGAGACAATAAATGCCAAGCCAATTTTTAATGATGAAGAAGGGAGAATCTTGATGGTGGAGGTGGCTTTGAATCAAAAATGGACTCTCTTGGTTGTTCTATATGCACCAAACACAAGCCAAAAGGAACTCTACAAGAAACTTCACAAAAAAATATTAGAAGTAGAATATGAAAAGATTTGCATCATGGGAGACTTTAACACAATAGTTGATACAAAATTAGATTACAAAAGTAGTAAAACAAATAAGAAAACAAGAAGGACCCTACCTAGAACTCTTATTAAAATTATAGAAGAATTAGCAATACATGACAATAAACCTGGAGAAAGGCACATTACAGTCAACCTGAAAAGAAAAAAGATACAATACATAATTTTTATAATGCTATATAACTTTTATATGCCTATATTGTACTGTACACTGCACAAAGTCCCTTTTTTGAGGGAAATGGGTAGTCTACAAATGCAAAATATTAATAAATATAAATATTTTCCTAATGCTCTGCTATAGTTATTTATAACTTCCTCTAATAGTTCTCTGTCTTTATATATTTTATAAAATCTTACCACTCCATTATGAAGTTCAGGGGTACGTCTTCCCTAGTCCAAAGGTAACAAGGTGCAGGGGGATGGGGGGAACCCAAAATACATTTTCCCATAGTGTTGGTTTCATTGCTGTTTCTGTAATGCGTTGCTGATATGAGTTGAATGTTCTGATCTTAACAAGATCTTACTTTATTTAGACATGCATTTATAAGGAAAACTCAAAAAGACAAAACCATAATGAATTAATATAAAATAGCATAGTTCATTAAAACGCAGTAAACAATAAAAAGACAGACAGAATTGAAAACCTCTTCAATTTACTCACTAAAACTCAATTCATTCTAACCCTAAAACCTGAATAAAGAACCAGGACATAACCACACTCCTAAAATTGTGCAGGTTTAGGGTACATTTTCTGCCTGGGGCAGAATGATTCCATAGGGCTGGGACCTACTCAGAAGCTGTTCCAAGTAAAGCTGCCTTTTGCAATTGACAGATGGCGAATTTGTCAATGCCAATGATGTTCAAGTGATGCTCCAGTTGTTTTGAGATTGCACCCAAGGCCCCTATGACTATAGGTACTACCTTCGCTTCTTTTTGCCATGGTTGTTCTATTTCTATTTGTACATCTTTGTATATTTTTAATCTTCTCCAGTTCTTTCTCTTCCATTCTGCCTACTCCAGGTATTGTCACATCCACTATCCAGGACTTTTTAAAAAATCTTTCTTAACAATTTTAAATCTGGGGTGTTATGTGGCAGGTGTCTCTCAGTTTGGACTCTAAAGTCCCAGAGCAATGTAGCTTTTTCATTTTCTATGACTTTCTCTATGTTATGGTTTTATCAGTTTTTGCTTGCAGGCAAATTATATTTCTTGCAGATTTTCCAGGGCACTATTGTTGCTACTTTGTCATGCTGTTGCTTGAAGTCAATTTGTGTGATCATCTTACAGTAGCTTACCTTTTCTTTGGCTTTTTTGAAGAGGCGACACTTACTATCTGTTGCTGTCTTCTCAATTCTGGCTTTGTATGCATTTCTTCTTAAGGCATGATCTTCTGCAGTGAGAATTAGTCCCCCAGTCTCTTTCTTCAACTTTCCTGCTCTTAGCTATTGCCAGGTCTTAATATCTGCTTTCCCAGTTATTTTTTTTTAAACGTGCTGGCCATGCAGTGATCGGTGTTTTCATGCTTTCATTCTGTTCTTCATTTGGTCTTTCTTGTAGGCCAGTTTGGTCTCTCCAGTAGTCAGTAAGCCTTCCTGGTATACTAACTTCAGTACATCTTTTTCATTGTCCTTCGGATATTTTTTCAAATCCCTTTGTTCTTCAACCATCTGATGTACTTACAAAATTTCAAGCCCACCTATTTGCCTTGGTAGGTAGAGTCTATCAACGTCACTGCGAGGATGAAGGGCATGATTCATTGTCCTTATTTTTCTGGTCTTCTTACCCATTGCTGTTAGTTCTACTTGAGTCCAATCCATTAATCCAGCTTTGTATCTAATGATTGGAACTGCCCAGATGTTGATTGCCTTGATAGTATTTCCTCTATTGAGTGAACTTTTTCATTCTTGATGTATTCACCTCTAATCTTTTTCTTGACTTTTTGTTGTTGTGGTTATTGACTTCAGTTGTTCCTTCTGCTGCTGCTGGTGTTATTATTTCTGTTGTTGTTATTATTATGAAAATGCTAGAATGCATTGTAATGTTAAAGAATTAATACCTCTGTCACTGTACCTAAGGAACCAACATTTGAATAACTGAACTAAAATATTTGGTTCAGCTTTCTTCATTTGCAGTTGCAGAGAAAAGCACATTATACAGCTTCTTTGAAAATAACATACTTGCTGAATATGAATTAGTTTGCATAACAGTGAGCATCTGTAGTTTACTCAAATCTCTCAACTGCAAAAAGGGGGGGAAATTGGGGCCTGTAACTGAACTTGGCTCTGGAAAGCACTGATGAATTCAACAAAAGAACAGATGTCCCATGATTATTTGGAAACATTGGCAAAAGACCAACCAAGAGAATTTAGTAAAGGCCGATTTTAATGTTCCAAAGATACAAGGAAGACTGCTTTACAGACTTAATGTACAAAAATCCAAGCAAGTTTCAGAACTAGAATTAGATAGAGAACATAATGCTGACTGGCTTACACAACACTGAAATGCAAATAGCAGTGTTATTCATGCCTGTTTTATTCAACAGTTGGATCAGAAAAAAAAGAGATATTAAGAAAAAAGACAAAGTTAGCTGATCAAATCAAAACTATCTGTTAGGGCACATATGTAAACTTTAGTTAGATATGATAAACATAACATATAAAATATATGATAAAATGGATGTAAATTTTAAAGAAATAGTTACAATATGACCATGGGAAGAATTATGGACCAAATCTATAAAATGTACATCAAATTATAATTTAAAAGGAAAATTGATACAAAATGTTCTACAAATGCTACACAATTCCATTAATATTATCTAAGGTAGAGATATCATAAGGGTTGGAAATGCCACACAAAAAAGAAAGCAATACCCCAAAGTATTTGAAAGGTATTCATGTAGTACAATGCAGAAAATTAGAATTTAAATTTAAAATGAAACCACGACTTTTTAAATTGGATATAATCTCAGCAAAAATCAACAATATCATAATTTAATAAATATATGCTTACAGTAGTGAGGATAAATTTTGCTCAGCACTGGAAGAAAGATACAATTTCTAGAATATTTGATTGGGAACTTGGAAGATATGAAGTAAAAAAAAATCCTTTCTCACGCTATGCGGTCTGTGTCTTCCTAAATCTAGGTGGTTCTACTAAGGTCTGAGTGTTCAAGGGTTCTGCACAGTCTCTTAACCGTTCTTAGCACTGCACTCTTATGGACAGAATGCTCTGATCTGGTTCCTGGGATCTGTTGGAGCCATTCCAACCTTAGACCTGAGTGCTCTAGTTTCCACATCCTCTCCAGTTTCTTCTTTAGGTTCTGGTAATTTTCTAGCTTCTCATCTTCCTTTCTGATGTTGTTGTCAGTTGACACTGCTGCATCTATCACCACTGCTGTCTTCTGGTCCTTGGTCTCTGCTGGTCGCAACAGGCTGCGGAGTCCCTGCTGCCAGACACCTCCCCCCTGTGCGCGCACACAAACACACGTGAAAGGCCGGCGAGCAGGGCATGGAGATGCTGGTGTGGCGCTGATCTGCAAGCTGGTGGCATCCAACCAGGCCGGACTGCAGCCAGATTTAGATCTGTGGGGTCACCTCAGTTCCACCCCCTGGGCGTGCACATAGGAGGTGGCAACTGCGCAAGTGCTGGAGTCCTGGGTGAAAGAGAAGCGTTCAGAACGCAGTCCCCAGGGATGGTGGGGCCCTCATGCTTGCTGTCTCCTGTGCACATGCCAAGGAGGTGGTCCCGCAGATCTAAGGTTGGCCACGGTCTGGTCCGGATGGACGCTGCCAGATTGCAGATCAATAGCCAGTCGGCCTGAGCTGGGCTGAAGTCCCACAGCCTGGTCTGCTGTTTCTTGGGCAGCCCCGTGGGCTAGATCTAACCACCTCACAGGCTGGATTTGGCCCGTAGGCCTTGAGTTTGACACTCCTGGTCTAGCCTATACATTGTGCAGATATTCCTGTATACTTTATAATAGTAACTACTTGGTTGTATCATTTAAAGTAGGCTGTTCTTGTTGGCTTCTTACACCCAAACACTTTATTTTGGCCTCTTTATCTGCACCTTGGGTCCTATCTAGTGTGGTAGGCCCCTGTTTCTGTGGATCTGGTCACTGGTAGGTTTTTCCAATGTCTACTTCAGCTATCACTGGCACATTCCATGCAGGGTCTTCACTTGCATGGCACTTCTTTCATGATCAGTACTCTCCTTCCTTATGTTGGCCAGTCTGGATGGGAGACAACTGCTAGCAGCTGGTTCATTGGTGCTACTAGGCATTCATGCACTGCTGTTAGTTTCTTTAGCCAGTAGGTGTACAGCTCATGTTCTTTACATACTATAGATGTTTACTACTGCGATGGTGACTGGTTCCTGTTCTGGAAGATTGCTGTTGTCTTTTCTCATGTCCTGTAGCCACTTTGCACTAGTGTTAAGTCTTCTCTTTATTTCTTACATTTTTCCAGTACTGTCATTTTTTGATATTGGTGGCTCTGCTGTTAATGTGTTGTTGCACTGCAGTTGGGAGTACACCTTGGATGGTTCTGTGGAGAACAGGGCACTTATCTTTGTGGCTTCTTCTTCTCTAGTATATCTCTTTAACTTGGAAGCCAGTGTGGTGAGCCTTAGGCCCTGGTATTTTTTTTTTTAGTAGCCATGTGGAGGGTATATGATGTGATGTATGCATGGGAACCATTTTCTTAAATTTTCTTAAATTTATTTTCTATGTGTACTCTCTCTGTATATAAACTAGAAATTTCAGCAAATTTAAGTAGGAAAGGTTCCCATATATACAATATATCATGCAGCATGGAAAATATAATGATTTATAGTTGGGCTTCTTAGGGGGCTTAATATCTACAATGTTGTAAATTAGCAGATGTAAAATGGGAGAAATTAGAAACCCAATGGTTTCTTTTTAAATTACTTTTCAGTTTTCCTATGAAGTTTATTTTTTTTATTAACATGTTAGCTATAAAGATGCACATACACAACTACAGGTACTCCTCGAATTACTACCACAACTGAGCCCAACATTTATGTTCTAAGTGCAACATTGGTTAAGTGAGTTTTCCTCGTTTTATGACTTTTCTTGCCAAAGTTGTCAAATCGAATCATTACAGTTGTTAAGTTAGTAACCTGGTTGTTCAGTGAATCTGGCTTCATTGACTCTGCTTGTCAGAAAGTCAATCAAATGATCCTAGGACTCTGCAACCATCATAAATATGAGCCAGTTGCCAAGCATCTAAATTTTGATTGTGTGACCATAGGGAAGGGATGCTGCAAAACAGTCATAAGTCACTTTTTTCAGTTTGTTGTAACTTTGAACGGTCACTCTAAGTACTATTGCTATTACTATTGCTAAAGTGCTGTGACATACTCTAAAAATATCCAAATATATTCACTAGTCAAAAAGTTACATATATTCCTGTTGTAAATTATATTTTTCCTCTTCTTTCTCTCCCCCCCCCCCAATTTATTTTTTTTTNTTCTCTCCCCCCCCCCAATTTAATTGTTTCTGAATCTCAGAGACCAAGTCTCTGCAGCTTTCTTGACAAGGTTTTTCAGAAGCGGGCTAGAACTCATGGTCACCCAAATGTTGATAATGTGATTGTGGGGGTGCTGTGGCTATTGTGAAGACTTGTTATAAATCACTTTTGTTAGTGCTGTTGTAACTTTGTCACTAAATGGTTGTAAGTCAAGGACTACCTGTAGAGGGATAGAGGCCCTGAAATAACTTTCCTCCTGCATCTTCCAGACTGCATTAAAGTATCAATAGTTGGAAACTATCAATATTGGCTTTTCTGTGTAAACGTAAGGTTAGAATTCTGGAGGATGAATTCAACAGCATGAATGCATTTAGTTTTCTTGACAAGTTGCCTGTTGTATGAATGTTAGTTCTGCAGAGAAACTTCCTAAGAGTTTATAAAATTTTAGGAAAATACAAGTTTCTGCTGAATCTTTTCAGCTGTAGAATGTTCTAAATTGGATGCTGGATGGTTGTAACCGATTGCACTGATGATTGTTTAAAGAATGAGGTACAAGTAATCAACCTGTTGTAGGCTTTCTTATACAACAAATTAAAATAGGTACTCTTCCAATATTGTG
Organism: Ophiophagus hannah; assembly: GCA_000516915.1. Classification (NCBI taxonomy): domain Eukaryota; kingdom Metazoa; phylum Chordata; class Lepidosauria; order Squamata; family Elapidae; genus Ophiophagus; species Ophiophagus hannah. Next base: position 48,938 of record AZIM01000300.1, read on the forward strand.
CTATGCATTTAGACTTATATACTTCATAGTGCTTTATAGCCCTCTCTAANNNNTTTACAGAGTCAGCATATTGCCCCCAATTTGAGTCCTCATTTTAGTGACCTCGGAAGGATGGAAGGCTGAGTCAACCTTGAGCTATGAGACTCGAACTGCCAAATTGCAATCAACTGGCAGTCAGCAGAAGTCTGCAATACTGCATTCTAACCAGGGCTCATAGTATCATATGATGCTATGTGCCACCAGGGCTTATAGTATCTAATCTAATAATAGTATCAGGCTTTTTCCTGAATCCCAACAGTTGCATCAAATACAGAATTGTTTCTTCCTATGACTCTTAACTTTGCTGAATTAAAAACTTGTCCTTGTTTTAATTTAAATCTGATGGTTCAGATTTAACACAAGATTTCTGGTCCATCTTAATAAACTGAAAGTAAATATATGCATTCTTTGAGAACTTGAATCGTCATGGCCATTCACTGAACATGCATGCCTGTTCAGTTTCTTATGTTCCTGCTGAAAATAATGTACTACTTCTGTGGACAACTGTGTCCACAAAGGGGTAACTTTGCTCTTAGCTTTTTCATGAAAGCACAACTTATAAATATTCTCTTAGCTTCTTAAAGATCAACAAATAAACTTGCTAAATAAATTTTGTGGATCACAATTTGTTTAATCAGATATATGGAGCACAGTTTGTAAAAGAGAAAGCATCTGAATGGAGGGAGAGAAGAGAAAGCACAGAAATAGTAAAAGGAAAAATGAAGAGCAAAATTGTTTTAGAAATGATCAAACACCAAGTTAGCTGCGAAAGATAATTTTGTATTGAATACCTGATTAATATAAGTAGTATAAGGATATTGAGTGATAAATTGTGTTAAACTATCTGATATATATGGTGGTTCATCTTCTTGGTGGTTTCACAGTGAATGTCTCTCATTTGTCTTTTCAAGGATGGGCATCTTGAGGTTAGATGCAAAGACCTGGGAAGTTGGGATGTTCCTCTCTGGTCAGTTCCCAAGCACTTCCCTTCCTCATTTCTTCCCATTCCCCCATTCCCCTACTTCAAAGCAAATATGGGCATAGACAAATGTTGAATGAAAAGCAGTGCCTTCAACCCCTCCTCCCACCTACTGGTTTCAGTAATGAATTTCAGTTTGAAGGACTCCTTTATCAGTCAAAAATTGAATTGCTCTGACAAAAGTTTCCATTTCAGAAACAATAGCAATGCCACCTTCGTCCTCGGCAACATCCTACTAACTATAGTGAAAGGAACAGATCTTAAGAACACGTCAGAGCTGCTAGTGCGTCATTACTGCTCTTTGTGCAAATTTTATATAAGGCAATATATTTCACTCAGCCTTTATATAATATTTCACTCACAAATTATACTTGATATATCCAACAAAGTTGGCTGTGATGCATAAAAGCTGGTGTAGTAAGTAATTTTAATCAACAAAACTATTTGTTATTGTTTGTGTTCTACAAAAAAACAATGTAAGTTTTTATTGAGGGTTCATTTGGCACTGGTAATAGTTTGGTAATAGTAGAAAAGAGTATATAATAATAAGAGTAATATAATATTATAATATATAATAGTACTTGAACTCACTAAGTTAAGATGATTCTTAAGTATATGAACTGAAAGAGTTAATAGAACTTCTTTACATGCAGCTCAAGTTCTTCCAAACATTGTGAGTTCTGTAAATCAAGCTGCTTCTGGGCTAATGGTAATGAATCATCTATTGGATTGTAGCAATAAAAAGACCAATGACAAACAAAAAAGACATTGGCAGGTCTTGAGACTTTAGTGGTTTGGAGGATTACAAATAAAACTAAAAAAAACAGGGAAAAAATTCAAAACCCAACCATTATGAATTGAGCATGCAGACACAGAAAGAGGAGTGGTTGGAATGATGCCAGACTCTGAATGGCAGGTTTGAAGAGTGTTAAATTTCAGTCTTTTTAATAGCAGTAATTTAAAATTCATGGTACAAAACTATCCAATTCTGTTGATGGCCAATTCCACATTAGAAGAGCATACAGCACTGTATGATAATTTTCAGAATGTAAACTGTTCATCAAACATTTGTAAGCCATGCCCCATCACTTTTAATTAGGAGAGCACAAAGCTGTGGTTGAGGTTTCACTGTTGTAACGGCCATTTGTTAACCATTTAAGTCATGGTTCCCTCACTTCATCTGCTTTGTAAGCAAAGTATGAGTCACCTCAGTGCGAAGCAGTATTTTATCTCTTGTTTATGTCTGGATCCACTAAGACTCTGGTACCTAGTATTCTCTACTTTGCTTAATGACTGTTCAAAACTGTCATTTAGAATACCACACATTACTTCTAATGTATTTCACCCACCTTGACTTTTGCCTTCTGATTGCTGCTTTATTGTGGCAATTTGTTTTAATTAAAACACATCTAGGACTGTGAATAGTTGCAAGAACTCTTATGTGATTCAATAACTTTAATAATCGTCACACACAGAGAACAATTTCTTTTGTCATTGTTTCTACTGGCCCTTGAAGTGGGTGCAGATAAAAACACTACAGGTAGTCCTCAATTTGCAGTAATTTGTTTAGTGACCATTCAAAGTTACAACAGCACTGCAAAAAACTACTTCTGACTGGTTTTCACATTAATACTGTTGCAGTACCCCCGTGGTCACATGATGAGAATTCAGATACTTGGCAACTGGTTCATATTTTTGACAATTGCAGTGTCCTGAGGTCAAGTGATCATCTTTTGCAATCTTCTGTCAAGCAGTTTGTGAGAAAGCCAGATTCATTTAAAAACCATTAACATTTATAGTGATTCACTTAACAACTGTAGCAAGAAAGGGTGTAAAAACTCACTTAGCACCTGTTATGCTTAGTCATAACAGTTGATCATAAGTTGAGCATTATCTGTATATGGATCTTATATATTTAACTCAAGAAGATCTCATGCAGAACTACCCTGAAACTGTTATTAGGGTCTTCCTCAGTGGTGGGTGTGGCTTCTGGTGCTTCCTGCATCATCAACTTATTCCACTTTAACGAATATAGAGTGCATAGCATTATTCTATAGAGAATTGGTTGTGGGGGGGAAGAATTACCTCTTTTTGGACAAGTTTATATGTTTCCAAAATCAGTGTCTGTAATATCTATCTGATGTCCCAATACTTCTATACCATCTCATTTAGTATCCACAATCCATTCTCTAATTTGAAATTTTGTGTGTTGAGAGAGAAGGGGGTGGAGAAGCGGAAAGAGAGACTATGTTGTGAATACCACTGGTTTTGCTGCCTCATTTAAATAAAGTTCTCTTGTACAACTACGTCAGTGTTACCTTCATTCCAGCACAAAATTTCTTGCGTATGCATTGATTGGAAAATAATTTTTTGAAAGCATTTTATTTGCAAACAGTTGCTAAACAAGAAGTGTTTATATTTCTCAACTTTAAGCATATAAGTTTTGCTATTTTCTTACTTCCTTCTCCATTCAATGGCTCCAGTCAATGATAAGACAGAAGTTGTGATTGCTGCTTTATTGATTAATATCCGTCTTATGGAGGATTGGGGGGCGGAGTGAGTGCATAATAGGATGACACAATCGTTGAAAGAATAAAAAGCCTGTTTTATTTAGATTTGAAATGGCAATTTTGAATTTGAAAGAGTATTTTAGAAGATGACGATGATAATGGCAATAATGATAGGGCAGCATACATAGAATTACTTCATCCAGTATTTCCCCATTTTAAACTTTGTAAGGTAGATTGGGTCAAAGATACTGATTGGCCCAGTTAACAACCAAGCTACTATGTTTGAGAAGAGTTTTAAACTTGTCTGTCTCCCGTCTTACCAGTATATCATATTGTCCCTCCATGTATTAAAATAGTAATTTGTATACATCTTATCTTATATAAAGTTAGCAAGTGTCTGACATGACTGAATAGTTAAAATGACAACATATATCTTATCAAGTTTCTACTTGTTCTGATCAAGGCTTCCTGAGACACCAACAAACACACGTTAAAACCAAAACCCTTTTATTTTAGTTTTGTTCTGACCAAGGCTTCCTAAACTGTAATTACGCACACACATATTTTAAAAACAAGACTTATTTTATTGCAATGCTGGGAATTGTTTTCATTCCCAGCTGGAATTAATCTCAAACAGTCCCCCGAGATAAGCACCCACCTTTCTTTTCTGTGAAGTGCTGCCAATAACAGAAGTATCAAATGAACTAGGAAAAAAACCAACTGAAGTACAAAGAGCTTCAAGAATGAATCTGAACCGAAGAAACTACTTTGCTTCCTGCAAAGGTTTCATCATCTTTGCCTGACCTTTATACCTTATGGGAGGGGCAATCACCTCCCAGGCTTACTCCCGAGTTGCCCCTTTTGTTTCAGCTACTCTCGCCTTCGAGCAGCTCTGCGCATATGTGCACTGGGAACAGGCTCCCTGGGTCCTCTGTCTTGCTGCTGCCAGACTCTGAAGGCCGCACCCCACTCCCAGGTGGTCCTGGCCCCATCTCTGCAATGGATGCAGGACCCTCGTCTGAGTCCTCTCTAGATTCCCTGACTGGTCCCTGTTCTTTCCCACTGGCCGATTCTGCTGCTGTCTGCACCGGCTGTCAGTGAACCATAACAAGTTCAATGGCTGTGAATTATCGTCATTCACAGCCCGTAATGAGTCTCAACCAGTTATAAATAGTCCCATGGAAGTCTGCCAAAGTTCTTCGGGAGAAGTCTGATAAGAACCCACCTTTATCTTACTTGAAGTGCTGCCAACGACCAAAGTACCAATTAGTCTTTCAAAACCAAACGGAGCACAAATTCACCAAGAGCTTTTTCAGGTTCCAAACCCAGATGAAC
>AZIM01000300.1:64776-74792 GCA_000516915.1 Ophiophagus hannah
GGGGGGGGCGGGGGCGGGGGAAACGCCTGCTTCCTGGAAGATGGAGATCAGAGACAGCTGCAGCAGGCAGGGGTAGTCTGATTTGGGCGCCATCTAACTAGAATAATAATAACTATAATAATAGAATTAACTTTACCTTTATTGTCACTTTGAATGTACAGTTTTATTATTTTTATTTTATTTCAGAATAAAATTGGCTCTCTTCTTCCGGGTTGTGAGCTTAAACTGAAGATCAAATTATTCTCCTCGCAGTATGTTATCTTGCTTCTATATTAAATCACTACAGAAACTGACCAGTATATGTATGTAACCAGGGGATTTAAGACAACCGTGAGTAAATAGGGACAGTGAAAGGTTTGCCTGTCGTAGGTGGAGCTACCTTGATAAACATGAGTGATTTCAGGAAAATTATAATAATAAACCGGATCAAATTTCAGAAAATGAATGTAAAAACACCATTACGAATATGCAAACTTATGAATCTACAAACATGACACCTGCTCCCAATAAATTACAATATCCAAGAATGTGTTTATGGTTGTGTAGGAAAAATAGTTAATTAAAGATTATAATTCTGCCTGCCATCCAGTATATATGGATTGCAAAAATAGTTTTGTAGAATTATTGACAGAGGAAGTAACTAAAAAAATTGTTACTCCTTCAAACCTTTAAAAACATTTTTGGAAATATATTGTAGAAAAATACATTTTGAAACATGTTCTGAAAATTTAGCTGAGGAACAGGTTTGTGTAAATTATGTTTTCTTTAGTTAAATTAGAAGGATCTAATTTGCTTCCCTCATCTTAGATTTGTGCATAAGAAAATCAATCTCACTTTACCGCATGGCAGGTATTTTTTGAAACTAAGAGGACTATCAAAAACAGGTTTGGAATATGGTATATCTATTATTTTTTAGAAAGAAAGACTTACATTGGAGATTATCAAGTATTGAACAAATACAATTATTTTGGTTTTCCCAGCCTGTTGAAAGTTGTTTGTGGGTGCCACTGATGTGCAGTGAAAATTGGAAACATGTTATTTTTAAGACTTATTAGTATATAAATGTAGTAAATGCATTCATATTCATCATGATATTCTCTTTTGGAATAAGAAATTATATGCAAAGTGCAGAAAAAGAGTAAGAAATAGTAAACTAAAGAAATTAATGTATGAGGTGAGACAAAGGAAAGAAAAGATAACTATTTCTAGTTTTAGATGCCTTAACTCATTCTCTTTTTGAGGATGTCATCAATTCCATCTAATGTGTATGCTATAATCTCATAGTGAACTGGCACCAGGGAAATCTAAGTTCAAACTGCTGTTACCAATGGAAACTCACTAGGTGATTAGGCCATTTTTCCTCCCCTCTCTCAACCCAGCATAATTTACCAAGTTGATCTGGAGGAAAGTAGGAAGACCAAGTTCGACATATGCCATCTTGAATTCTTGTATGAAAGATGGAATAAAATCTAATAACCATATGCTGTACTCTGAGATGTGAGTTGAGCAAAAGATGGCCAGAACACAATCTTAAAAAAGAATAAAAGAGTCTCCATAACAGTCACTTCACAATGTAACCACGTCATTTTAAAATGAAAAATACATGATCTGTCCACTAATGATAGAAAATGGAAAACTGCCCTAATAATCCTTTCTATAGTTTAATGTTTGCAGATGTTCCAGATAAGCATAATTGAGAGGAAAATGTTGGATGCAATGAAACATGGTCTCAATTAAATAATACAATAAATTATATGTACCACAGAGATTAAAGTTGTTATGAATTATGCCTTGTATGAGAATCATCTGGATACTAGTCGACAATAAACCTCAAACCAACATTGCATGTACTGGATTTTTTAAAAAGTTGTGATCCGTGAACTAATTCAGGAACTAGACTGAGGACAGCTCGCACCAAATCTTTCCCATGGTGATCTTGTTGGAAAGCAGAAGTTAGTTATGAAATAATAGTTGGTACAGGAATGGAGAAGCTGATTGTTGCATGGGTAGGACATATTCCTTGCTGAATAAGCACTAAGCTATGTTGCATGTCCAGGGCTTGGTTGTTACTTATCTGCTTGCAATAAGAATCAGAGGAATTTGCAAGACTTAACTGATGGCAAAGAGGAACTGTTTAAAATAATGTGCATGTAAGAGCCAGATTTCATAACCAATATTCATCTTTGTTTCTTGTTATTAGATGAAGGTAATTAGGCATTCTGAGGAGGCATTGAAAACAGCTCTTATCTCCAAGGACAGACAGCTTTTGAAGCTTTATGAGAAGTTTGATCCTAAGGAGAAGCATTTGCTGAATGAAGCATTTCAACCAGACAGTGCTCTTTTTAAACCCATAACTCTGGAATCCGAATCAGACTGGATCTCCTCACATCCAGAACCCACCCAGGATTTTTCACAGTTTTATCATGACCCCTGCAGAAATTTGCCAACCCCACAGAAGAGACAGATTTACATCCAGCCCATTGGTAATATTAAAGAATTGGCTATGAAAGTGTTAATTGAGCCATTAAATAGCAATTAATTAAAGAGGCCATCTTCAAGCTTTCCACTTGCATAATTGTCATCCAAACCTGGTTATTATCGGGCCAGTTTTTCAGGATAATTTTCTCTGAACTGGTAGCATGAGCTAAAGAATCTTACATACTCCTACAATTCCAGAATGTGGCCAACAAGGAATAGCAGTGGATGAGTTTTTATCTTCTACTTGAGAAGGTTGCTAAGGCAGTCTGACTCTTCATATCACAACGTGTAGGACAGGGGTGTCAAATTGGCGGGCTGGATGTGTCACACGCAGGCCATGCGCCATGCCCACTGCCCACTCCCCACTCCAGCTCCGTGAAGGGTGAAGGGAAAAGGGAAAAGGGAAAAAACATCACAAAACGTCACGTGACGGCAACATGACACAGCGAGTTTGACACCCATGATGTAGGAGATCAGATTTATACTGTATCAAATGAACATTAAGAAAGCAAAGATAAAACATAAAGCCCAATTCAGTGCATGCTTAAATTCAAAAGAACCTATTTTGAGTAATAAAATATATACCCAAGTGGGCATGTAATTAAAGCCTAGGTCCTTCAATTTTCAATAGATACTGATATCTGCTTTTTGTATTGCATTGCTATTTTTGTTCATTAAATGTTATTTGGCTTTTTCTCTTGTCTTTTAAAATAAGCTAATAGTTCCTACTCAGAATTGTATAGAAAGACAGTTACAAAGTAAAGTTAACATTTACTGTTGTATTACATAATTTTGCCTATAAACAGTGGAAAGAAAAAAAACTGCTATAAACTAATGTTTTCTGGACCTAGGTTCTTTTGGAGATGCCAAAGTTAGCACAGATGTCTACTTGAAATGGCTGAGAGATTACTGTGAAGCATTTTACTACGGCCTGACTGTAAGAATCCTAGACTCAACGCCAGTTTCACACACAGGTTGTGCTTTTCGAATCAATGAATACACACACAATCTGCAGATCCATGCAGGTACGAGGAATAGACAACACTGCTAAGATTAGTTCATTCTTGTGATTTTGATCAATTTTGTCAACTGGATTATAAATTTCAGGTGCTCAGAATCACCTTATTGGTGAGATGGGCAACATATAAACTTAATAAATAAATATAAATTAATAATTTTGTAATATTTTCTTGGGCTGATACTCTTGAGTAACTGATTGTAATCAAAAGTTAAAAAAAATGATGCTTGATGAAAGATGAACTTGACCTATCATAGGTTAGAGTTGGTATTAAGGCCTACCTTCTGTGTTAGTATTATGCCCTTATTTGCTTTGTATTGATATGCTGAGGTGGTCTATTCTATGATGTTTATTAAACTTCCTGGAAGTCAGTGTATTTGTTGTTGTTGTTTTTGAGTGGAGATACCTTTTCCTCCTGGCCAGAAGCAGAGATCTTTCATTTCATCTCTTACCTAATTATTTTAATTTAAGGATGCTGAGGGTTGGAACCAAAATCTGATGAATACAAAATATGTGTTGAAATGCTGTAGGATTCTTCCTTTTGCTGGTGCTTTTGTACATACATGGTAAATAAATACTGTGTCATAAAACAAGTGGAGCATGCTTGGATTTGTTTTAATTGCAAATTTCACATTCATTTTAAGGGAACTAAATTCAAAATGATTAGGTTTAAATTCATAGTCCTTATTTCCCCCCTCCCCCTTGCTTCTGTGATGTGTAACAGGTCATTTTAATATCTCTCTTATTTCAGGATTACTGTTATGGCTGCAGTTCTTGATTATACAATTACTGCCTTCTGTGGAGAGACACTGATACCTGTTTTTTATATAGGGTATCTCTTGAGTTACCTAAAGAAAAAAAAGCCAAAGGATGCTTTTTGCATTGTGGGAATAACCGTGATAGATCTTTATCCCAAGGACTCTTGGAATTTTGTCTTTGGACAAGCCTCCTTAACCGAAGGTATGTGGTTGGCTTCCTTTTAAGTTCTCAAGGTGACTTATAATATGACTTTGACCAATCATCTTTTCATAGTTCATATGAAATAGAATTACTGCTGAATATAAAGAGAAAATTACTTTAGAATTGTAATGACACTACCCTAAAGGGCAAAAGAGTGGGGGTTTTGCACTGCAAGAAAACTAGATCTGCGGGTTTTCAGTAGAAGCCAATTCTGTGCAGGAGTCATAGCCTGCTATTTTAGGCATCACAGACTGGTTCCCTTTAACTCAGATGCAGTTTAATGTACCTTAAGTGAACATAACAATATCCTTGCATTCCTTGTTTATCAGTGTAGAGGAGTAGTTAGAAACAGGATACTGCTTTTGTAACTTCAGGCTGCATCATAGTGCATTGTATTGCAAATATTGTATTTCACTACTAAAATGTAAAAGTAACAACTACGGTCAGTTTTCTTTTCTGTTGGCTTCATGGAGGCATCCATGCAGTCTTGATTACACATTAGTATATCCATGGTTTTACAATTTGCCACACATCATTTTTAGTAGGATGAAAAGAATTTTGAAAATGCAGGTATCACACTTCATTCCTGTGTGATTGGCCTGATTCCAGTGCGCAGCATCTTGGGAAAAGATCTTCTACATCAGGGGTGTCAAACTCGCGACAACACGTCATCAGGTGATGTATCACAACCTTTTTCCCCTTCGCTAAACCGGGGAGCATGACCAGCATGTGAGGCATCCGGCCCACAGGCCGTGAGTTTGACACTCCTGTTCTACACAGTAAAAAGTCTTTTAGTGGCAAGCCCAAGGATCATGTAATTTATTGACCTTGACAGGGTTTTCACATTTATTAGTATGCTAAAGTACAAATACGTAAATTAGTTTATTACGTGTTAGTGTAATCCAAACCTCAGAATACTTGGAAGAGTGCATTGAGTTCTAATATAGTTCTTATTATATGAATCATCTTCCACAATCTTTGCAGTGTAGAAGCATTCTATTCACGTGTGGCAGGTACACTAATGAACAGTGACATTCTATCTTGAGGTCCTGGAATATTTAAGGATTGGGTTTGGCTTGAATTTTGGTTGCAAATTGCTGGAGACTTAAAGCCCAGAGGTTATTCTGTGGGGTTCAGGAAATTAAACTCATGGGCCTTTGCAGTTTGAGTACTAAATATTATCCAAGTCCAAGTATTATCCTTGGATAATATTATTATCCAGTGGTTTGCAGGAAGGAATATATAGAGGCTATCAGAATAATATATAAAGTCTGATGGAGAGGAAGATGTTAACTGTTTTCAAATTGTTGTACTGTCATTGACCAATAGAGGGCAGTGGTAGTACATCTGAAGCCTTTTTATAATGAAGCCTAAAAGAGCCTTTAATTTGCCATTCCTGGAGTAAAGCATTTCTATTGAAGGTCATGCATAGGATATCTTGATTTATATGTTTGCAAACCAAGTATTTTGGAAGGAAACATGAAACCATTGGAGAGTTGGTATATTTTCTCAAAGCCTCATTTACCTGCAAAAGACACATTCTTCTCTGAAATGGTTATTTGCACAAACGGGAGTTGTGGTAAAGTTACCTTGTAATATTCCAATACCAATAGAGGAGAATATTTGTAGCTCAGGGTTGAAATGAAGGGGCTTGGTGCTCTCTGAGCTTGGTTGTTTAACAGAATAATAGGAATTGGAAGGGACTTTGAAGGTCTTCTAGTCCAACCCACTGCTCAATAAGGAAAACCCTACTATACCATTTCAGACAAATGGCTGTCCAATCTCTTCTTGATGTGCACTGTGCACTGATGATGTTACCTAGTTGGGTAATGAAATGTCTGCAAGGAAACAACCAACCTCAGACAGTAGCAAGGACTTCTCATATTTCAGTCCTTTTTTCAATTGTGTAGAGGAGGCAATTAACTGAACACATGAGATGTCATTAAGATGCTTTTGGTCATTACTTGGGCTCCATTTCTCCTCTCCCATTTCTTCTGATCTGCCTTTCCAAATGGGTTGTGCTAAGCCCCAGGGCAGAACTGTTTTGGGGAACTTTTCTGCCCTTTCTAAACTCATTTGCTGGGTGGACTGTTTTGCAGCTAATTGGTCCAGGTGGGGTGAAAGAGAAAACACCTTTACTTCAAGACACAAATAGATGGTTGCTCTGAAACAAAGATTCTCCCCCCTTAAATATTCGATCTTTTTCAAAGCTGAGGAGAACACTTAGCTTTGGCATCATGCCAAGTGCTAGGCAGTAAAAAGTGGTCACCTTGAAGATTAAATTGAATTTAAATGTAGTTAAAATAAATAGCCCTGAATTAAATATAGAATAGGATCTATTATATTTAATAATTTATTCCTCCTGTCATTTTAAAACTTACAGTTTTACGACAACTCTCGGGGCTTTGAAGTGGGCTGCACGGTGTATAGTATGTATATGTATGTATGGTTAATGCAGCAGTCTCCTGTTGGTACAACTTTAATTTGAATTCCCCTTTGCTTTGGTAAGGGGTGGGGATCTTCAGCTTTGCCAGATATGACAGTGACTTCTACAGTGCAAACTACAAGGGCAGGTTGAAAACAGCGAAAAAGCTTCCTGCAGCTGACTATTCTATGTTTGATGGCTACTATACACCTGAAATCACAAGTCAACTGCTTCTGAGATCCTGCAAAGTAAGTGTTTTAAATTATTAGAGTTATATTGAGTTATATGTATATTATATTGAAACCAAATTTCTGTTTTAATATCCTCACTTCTTACTTAGTTTTTAAGCAACTTTAGCTCTTTTTATTAAAAGAACAGTAGCCTATTAAAAAAAATTAACATGTGAGTTGTGCGCTTAGTGTTTCCCAGCCTCAGCAATTTTAAGATTTGGGGACTTCCACTCCCAGAATCCCACAGTCAGCTTGCTGGGAGTTGCAGTCCATGCATTTTGAAATCGCCACAGTTGGGAAACCCTGGCTTAGGGCCGGGGAAGCTTGACTAGATTGGAAGTGTAATAGCCCCGCAGTTTACTTTTCTTAAGCTACATGGAAATCTCTTGAGATGATTTCCTCAGATTTACATTGCAAGGAATCAGATTCCTTTATTCCTGCAGTTTTATAGTTAATATATGCATGTGCTAAATAATCATAAACAGTTAATGTAATTAAAATTTTGTCATCTTTAGAAATCAAATGACTTGAAATGGATATTGGCCATTCCCTCACTAGTGATTTATTTTATAGTGTCTTCTAGGATCACTCATAACCATCATTGCAGCATTATAAATCCTATCTTTTAACTACTATCTTAGAAGAATGATTAGATGCCACAAGATGTCATAAGTGCATGGGGAAGAAAGAGAAGCTGATTAGGTTGGCATCACAAACCTAGTCAACCACATTTTAATCTGATTGTGAGGATTCAGCTTACTTATTTATGTATTAATGTCACACAAAACCAGAAAATCATTCCTACCCTATGATAAGCATATGATATGAATACCACAACTCCCTTCTTTCAGGAAATAAAATATTTCCTTCGATGAGTATTTTGTTGTTATTATTCTAGACCAAAAATATTAAATGAATTCATGTGATCATTTGGATGTTAGATTGAAATCATGCAGAAAATGTGAGGACTCTTAGTTGCACAGGGAGATCATTGGCTTGTGGATTAGCGAAAAGAAGTTAAAGCTTGAGATCTGTTTTGATTCATTATTTTTATTGTGCTTTTCATATCTTAGAATAATGTAAGCACAATTATACTGAATTAAATACTGTTCTGCTAAAAGATTAAAATGGCTTGGTTAATATTTATATTGACTGAAAAGTCTAAAGGTAAATTAAAAAGGCTAAATACTTTTTATTTGAATTGTTTGTTAAATTTATCACTTGCCTTTTCTCTAGGTGTTCAGATAGCAAAGCTATGAGGTTGGGGTGAGAGTGCCTGACCTAAAGTCATCCTTCACATTTCTGTGTGGTTGAAATTGGCCTTGTATCTGGCTCTCTCCAATTGTAATCCAACACCAGTCTGTTGCACTGGCCAATTCTACCTTTTCTCACAAAATCTCTTGTGGTCCAAATGCCCTGGATTGCAACTACAATTGTTCAAGTCCACAATCAATAAGTCAAACCTAATGAGAAGGCTGGTTTAAGTAGAACTCTTCCATTCATAGTCTATGGCAGAGCAAAAATTCAGTCATCATTTTTCCCCACTATAAAATGATTTTGCCCTTTACTTCCTGCAATGAAAGAGTATACTCTGATTTGAAAAATAACTAGTGGTGTTGTAAGGACTATTAAGCTCTTATTCAGCACAACTGTTGTGGTTTTAAGTTGTCTTATGTGATTTGGCTATATTTGTGTTTCAGACTTTGACTCACGAGATTGGACACATCTTTGGGCTCCATCACTGTCAGTGGTTACAATGTGTTATGCAGGGATCTAATCATCTGGAGGAATCAGATAGACGTCCATTAGACCTTTGTCCTATTTGCTTGCGCAAGCTGCAATCTGTACTTGGGTTCAGCATTCTGGAAAGATACAAGGTATGTCACTTCAGGGTGGAGCCTTGTATCCTTTAACAGCGTGAGAACTGCTTTAAATGCTGCTTTTTCCAGCTCTGGCAGAAATAAGAAACCCAGATTAGGCAGAAGGGATTCATTACATTGCTCTGCTGCCTTCTGTGCTGTTGATGGTAATGATGAGGTTCAAGGCAGAGTTAGAGACTCAAGTCAAAAGCTCAGCTTAGCAGAATAATAGGAGAGTCTTCTGGGCAGTATGGACTTACAAAAAAGCCAAGAATTTTTTCAAAAATTAATCCATAGATCTGCCACACCCAACCATTTGTATATACAGGTTTGGTTTACCACGTAGGGCTTGTTTCATTGTTTTCTTTATGACATTAAGGAAATGAAATGCATCTCTGAAGAAAATTGATCAGCAATATAGTGTGTGAAAGAAGAAGTCACCAATGGAGAAATTTGACTTGATACTAAATAGCTAACCTGTATTTTCTGATTTCTTATACGCATGCCCATTTTGAATAAAGTTTCTAATTTTTTTAGGCGCTGCAGAGATGGATAGAGGATAAAGCTAATGGAACAGAAGAAGGACACAGCAGTGAGGCTAAAGGAGGATTGCCAAAGCCGGTGGAATCATTTACAGAAAGTTATGAGTTGCTTATGAAATGCTTAGACGTCCTCCAGAAATAGGTTTGCTATGCAGGTTCAAAGGGAATGTTCTTATTATAATAATAGAATCACTGCTAAAGTATGGTGATGAATTAAATACATTTTAAGTTAAAAGCTTAAAAAACCCCTTACAGTAAATATTTCAATTGTTTGTTCTGCATGTTTTCTTTTGTCTCTGTTAAGTTACTCTTTTCCCTGGAATGTCTAATACAGTCTAATAACACATTATTTATTTCTTATATTGAAAGAATTAAGCTGTGCTGCAGTCCATGGAACTGCTGTCAGGCATCTGAAGTAGTTGTTTTGTCCACAAAATTGATTGACAAATTGAGCCCCGTTTCTGTCTTTAAAAGGTGTGGCTGGACACACAAGGAATTTGTCTT